>CAUYQG010182248.1:0-32203 GCA_963574415.1 Tarsius wallacei
AATCTGTGGGATACAGCAAAAATGGTGCTAAGGGGAACGTTTATAGCATTAAATGTTTAAATAATAAAGTAGAAAAATATGCATTAGCAACCTAATGTCATACCCCAATCACAACAACAACAAAACACAAATTTATCTCAAAGTTAGTAGAAGAAAATATATGACAAAGATCAGAACAGAACTAAATGAAATAGAGACAAAAAAAATCAAGTGAACAATCAAAATAAAAGGTTGGATCTTTGAAAAGATAAAATTAAAAACAAAAAACAAAAAACTACTAGCTAGACTAACCAAGAAAAAAAGAGAGAAGATCCAAATAAACACAATCGGAAATGTGAGGAACTACAACAAATGCCACAGAAACCTAAAGATCATCAGAGACTATTATGAACAACTGTATACTCACAAACTGGAAAACCTGAATAAAAATGGATAAATTTCTAAAAACATACCACCTTCCAAGATTGAACCAGTAAAAATTATAACTTCTGGGCAGACCAGTAAAAAAGGAGTGAGATTGAATCAGTAATAAAAATTTTTCCAAAAAAGAAAATCCTAAACCTGATTGCTTCATGGCCAAGTTCTTCCAAATGTATAAAAACTGATATTAATTACCCTCAAACTATTCTAAAAATTGAAGAGGAAGAAATTCTCCCTAACGTATTCTACAGGGCCGGCATTATCCTGATACCCAAATCAAGCAAGGACACATCTCAGGTCCCTGCACTATTATAACTCCTTGTTCATGTTGAACCCTTTCAAACTTCTTTTCTTTTTCTTTGCATAATGACCATGTTCCTCAAGGTGATTATCTGCACACACTTTTGTCACTTTGTATCATCTGCCCTCTCTGCTGAGTGACAGCTGAAGTATAATTTCTGGTATGAAGCCTCCCCACTCTTCTTTCCACAGACTGTACCTTTCACAAACCTCTATTAATTCACTTAGCATGTCACTTTGAAGATTACATATTTAAAGATTTTAAGGATTACAGATTTTGTTGTTGACCTCTTGGGATCTAGTATAATACCACGTAAAGAAGTTTGAGCTCAGTCAGTCCCCATATGTTACAATCATAGGATAAGGCAGAGGACATAAGAATGAAAGTATCTTAGAATTTCAGTGCTAATTAAGCACCCTGCTGAATGCAGCTGCAGGAGTGACCCTAGCCAATATTATGAAAATATGGTTATAGTTTCACTAGGGAAGGGGCTCTTAATTGATTTTTGCTTACCTACCATTTATTAAAGGGGTTGACAAAATATACCCATGGCTAAATTCAACCTGTTTCTCTCCTCTTTTGTAAATAAAGTTTTATTGGACCATAATTAGGCCCATTTGTATTATGTACTGTCTATGGCTTGTTTTATGCTATAATGACAGAGCTGAATGGTCACAGCTGAGACCATATGACTCATCATGCGTAAAATATTTACTCTCTAATCTTTTATAGAAAAATTTTGGTGCCTTCTGTTTGTGAATGAATGAATAAAAAGTTCTCTGATAAGGATAAATCACATTATGAATGAAGGATGGTGAATTACCTAGGATAACTCTAGCTGCTGCAAATTCCAATAATCTTTGCAATTAAAAAAGTAAAAGTTTCTGTGTTGCTAGCATAACAGTTAACAGGTTAGCAAGGCAGCCCTCCTTGACACAGTCGTTCAGGGAACCTGGTAAATGCAAGTTCTTCAACATGAATATGCAGTTTTAAGTACTCCTGGATAAGAAAGAATGTGCCCAGAAAGAAGAGTAGGGCATACTATTTTGGTGAGCAGATAGCAGATTCTACCACAAATAGTATTATTACTATTAGTGCAATTATATTAACAAGGGTCCTCTTTATGCAGATAATTGTCAAAGTTAATTTATTAAGCTAACACTAATTCATATGAATTATTTTATCAAACTTCTTCTACGAGATACTGAAGTGAGATGAAAGATACTTTGGGAAGGACTGTGATTTTGATAAAGAAGCTGGGGAAGAAAAGTAACTTTTGGAGAATGAAATATTTTAAAAGGAGAACAGTTTTCCCATTGTGGGGCTACTGTTACTGAAAAACAACCATAAGGCATTGGATTTTTTTTTTTTTTTTTTGGGTTGGAGTCTCACTCTGTCGCCCAGACTGGAGTGCAGTGGCTGTTCCCGGCCACCGCAGCCTCGACCTGCTGGGCTCCAGCGATCCTTCCGCCTCAGCCTTCCGAGTAGCCGGAATTACAGGCACGCACTACCACGCCCGGCTGATTTTTTTTTTTTAATTTATTGTAGAGATGAGGGCTCGCCAAGTTGCCCAGGCGGGTCTCAAACCCGCGGGCTCAGGCAGTCCACTCACCTCAGCCTCCCAAAGGCGCGGGATTACAGACTGAGCCACCGAGCCCGGCTAAGGCATTGGATTTTTAAGGTGTTGAGGAGAGAAGTGGAGCAAAGAAAGGAAATGTGATGGTCTGGAGGACAAGTTTCTAATGGTTGCCTTGAGCTGCTCATAGCACAAGATTTCAGGGACCATATACAGTGTTCTCAAGAGGTAGCATAGTGAGGCCACCACAGAGCAGAACCCAATCTCTTTTCAGACAAAGTGACTAAACAGTTTCCAAAATGATAACTATAACAAAAATGATGAAGAGATTACACAGCTCTAGAATGTCAGTAGTAGGAATGTGAAGACTATTAAATCGAAAGTGTTTTCTTCAGGCAGATTGAGCTATAGTTGTGTGGTTATAAGCACTCCATGTTCATTGAATTTGGGGGCTTATTGAGATTGAGTCTTGGAGGAAAAAGCACAAGAAAGATAAACTGATTTCTTAAAAGAGACATTTTCTTTATTTTAATGGGGGGGGGAAGTGCCAGGTAAGACAGTAATTTTAAAGATTCCTTCTTTGTCTGAAAATTTAAATTTCCCAATCGGTCCATGAAATAACTAAATATTTGTTGAGCCAAAAAAGAAAAGCTAAGATACACTATATTATCTCAAGTAGTTTAGCAACATTCGCTTACAAGATAAGGTTACATATAATGAAGGATAAATGTACAGGACTCATTGTAAATATGGTAAATTCTCTGGAGAAATTAGAAGGGGAGCAAATCAAATCAGTTATTTATTGCTAAAATAATGCTGTATAGGAAACTACCCACAAACTTAGTAGCTTAAAACAAACAAACAAAATTTATTATTTCTCACAAGCTTATAGTTCAGCTGGGAGGTTCTTTTCAATTAGGACAGGAATATTTGTTCTTTGTTGGGCAGATCTAGAGGGGCCTCAGTCTGGATGACATGGCTTTGCTGTATGTGGTCTATCATCCCCCAGTTGTTCATTTGAGCTTGCTCTAGTGAAGAAGATAAAGAAGCAAGAGAGAGAGGTCTAGTGTTGGAACAGGTATAAATAAGTCACAAAGTTGGTGAAATTTCAGAGAACAGGAAACATATTCTACCTCTCAATGAGAGAAATTTCAAAGCCACCTTGAAAAGGGCATAGATACAAGGAGATATAAAGAATTAGGGTCATTTTTGTAATCCATTTGTTTCATGGGATTTTGTCAAGAAATATTGGTAGGGGAAGGTACAATTTAGCTTGACCTTCAAAAGTAAAGGAAAGATTAGGGGCATTTTGGAAAGAAGAACAACATAAGTGAAGCCACAATAGAATGAGAAGAATAGAAATGCAGAATTTGGCTCTACAACAGGTGATGCAAGATTATGCATGTATTGAGCTGCTGAGATTGGCTCATATTTAGTATACATCAGACTCTCTGCACAGGATGGATCATAAATTTATTAAATAAAATGGATGTATACTCACACATGGTGTTTAAACTCTTGCATTGTGGGACATTTGTGTTTGTTTTTATTTGCCTTTTTTTGCTTGAGGACAATGCTGTTGTCATCTGTAGTTCGGCACCTATTGCTTACCCAGAAGAAAATTTCTCCTCACTAGCTCCATTCTATTTATAACATACAGGAGGGCTAGAGATTATAAACACCCTTACACATTGTTTGAGAGCAGGATGGCCATAATATTCTATCTAAAATTTTGAAAGTTTGAAAAAAATGTCTTTGAGAGTTGTGCAGAAATATAGCACAGGTCTATTCCTTGCCAGAGATGTGATACCTGAAGCTTACGTAGGAGGGGGTTTTCCTATTTTAGCAGTTCTTAAACTTTTTGGTTCCAGAAAACCTTTACAGTCTTAGAAATTTGAGCCTTCCAAAGACTTTTTGTTTGGGTTGGTTCTATTACTATGTACTCTATTAGGACTTTAAAAATATGCATTATTTAATACATTATAAATAACAGTAATAGACAAAAGTACTTAATGAAAAATGCAAACTTTTTTTTACATAAGTGACATATTTCTGTGAAAAGTAACTATATTTTTCAAAGCAAAAAAGTGAGAAAAATGTCATTGTTTTGTATTTTTTGCAAATTTTTAAGTGTCTGGTTTAATAGAAGATAAATTCTCTTATCTGCTTTTGCATTCAATCTGTTGCAATATGTTGTTTTAGTTGAAACATATAAAGGAACTTTGGCTTCATGCAGCTCTTTAGCTGAAAAGGGAGGAAATTATAGACTTCCTGAAGGGTCTTAGGGACCATACTTGGAGAACTCTGCTATTTAAGTGCTCTATAAGATTTATCATGGCAACTTTTGGGGAAAAGAATTAAGAATGCAAAAAGAACATATAATAAATTGTGGTTTTGTTCCCTCAAATACACTATTCACTGTGAATGTCCAAAAAAAAAAAAAATAGCCCTCTAATTTATTAATTTGCTGTAACAAAAACAACAAAAAACCATTATGATTTTTGGGCCAGTGCCCCAATTACTTGGCCATCATGCCAAAAATGCAACAAAAAAGAATTTTAACCATGGGAAAAACCTTCAAAGGACCTGACCAAATGCCTAGGTTGAAGTTGATAAAACTGTGACCTTACTCACATTTACTTTACTTAATAGTCAAGAAGTAGTTTTTTTCAACCCTCAAAAAATTCCAGCCAATTTCATTGAGATTCTTTTTGTTCCAGAAACTTCCTTAAAGTCGACCTTTCTTTCTCTGGTGACCTGGGCAAGAATTTCTCAGAAACCAAAAGGCTGGCTGCTCAGTTGGTTTGGGCGTGGCATTTCCTAAGGTTTTGATTGGAAAAGAAACCTTGATTCTAATAGATTTATTTAAAAAAGAATGAATTGAAACTTCTTTGCCAAATGCCATATACGAAGTTTATTATAAATTCTTAATAAAAGTAATGCAATTGATGAAGAATGTGAATACTTTCTGATTTTAAAATCCCATTATATTATCTATATCTTTCTCCTCCACTTTAAGAAGCGATATTGGTATGTATCCAAACCCTTATTGTAGATTACATATTATAGAGTAAATAATTTTAAATAAGTATTTTGTAATCCAATTATAAAGTATGCAAAATTTAGAAATAAGAAAAACACAGAAGAAAAGATAACACACAGTCCTATCCAAAAGCTACCGGTGTTATCTGGGTTTTTTTGCATTTAGTTTTGTTGGCTTTATTAATAAAAAGGTTATCTTATATTGATTTACAACATTTCTCTTTGCTTTAGCTATGTGAGGATTTCTTTCCTTGTATTAACTGAGAGATAGTTAAAAACAAAACAAAAAACAAAAAACCCAGACAGCATACTTAGGGCGATGGGTTCTAGCTTTTGTATGTAAACAGTGACTTGTAAAAGTTGTTAAAAGTGACCTCAGAGAGGGGAAACAAATTCTTAGGAAGCCTCAGATCCTCCCCGGCAACTGTGGCTCAGCTTTTCCTTCCTATTGCCTTTGAGAGGGACGTGTGGTTTGGGCCATCCTCCTGGGAGAATAATTCTGTCATTTCCATTAGGAAGATGATTTATCGAAGGCAGTTCCTTTTTAGGACTGGGCAGGAAAATCAATGTTGCAACCCGATGGTGCTATTTCCTTTGTAAAGTGCTTGAATGTTAAATTGTAGCAGTTATCTTGGCCTTGAACTGAATCACAGACACCTCTCTGATCCCTTCTGTAACCGTATCTGGTAACACATCATGGTAACCACTGTGTCCTCGTGGTTTGGGGTGGGTGAAAGGCAGGGAGGGGATGCAGCTCCCAGCTTTCTCACAAGAGACCTTCTAGCCGAGTAACAGATATGCCCTAGGGCCATCCTGTAGCAGCCGGATGCTGAGTGGGGGTTACAACGACAGATGCAGTTGTTGAAGGGAATTTGACTGCAGCTGGAAAATAATTTTCTATGAAGGCATATGGCAAAACATTTTGCTTCCATGTACCAATATATCTGCATGCCTCCTTTATTCCTCATTGAACCTTAGGGAATTTTAAATAGTTCAGCCCCTCTTTTAAAGGTATGGTGAAATGCCGCATCTCTGCATCCCAGCAGAGGGCACTTTCCTCCAGCCTATACCACACCATCTCCTGCTCATTGTTCAAATGGTGGCTGTTTGCACCTTGTCCATAAGAAAAGCATACTTGTAGTCTGTGACCTGGTTACACAGCAGCTTGGGTTGTGCTAAACCAGTCATTAATGCAGACGCTTCCTTTAAAAAACAAAAAAATGAATGTAGTTGCGGTGTGTAATTGCGGTTTGTAGTTGCTACAGTGAGAGTTAAGAGATCTGGGTTCTGGTCTTGGATTTGTAACTAAATAACCATTAAGCTGGTGATATTAAGAAAGTCACTTAGCTCGATTCTGCATCTCCACTGAGGGATGTTGGGCAGCATGACCTAAAGATTTTAGGCACTGTAGAATATTCATACACTATCTCTATAACCCTTATAAATATATATTTCAAGAGTGAGCATTTGAAGTTAAAGGAATAGTGATTTCTCTTTAAAGTAGTGCTAATTCAAATAATATAACTGGTTCAATGTATAAACTTTATAGGTTATCCCCACCCTATAATAGCTGAATTAAACCATCTTGTATTTAGAAAGCTCAATTGGGCATGGCTATGAGAGTGAGAAGAACTGGTTTCTTGCCCTGTGTTAGCTTTTCTCTAACTCTCTGATTTTAGCTGAATCACCTCAACCTTCTGATTTCTAGTTTTCTTATTAGCAAAATGAGCGGGTTGAGTTAGATCAATGTTTTCTTCCAAAAGACCCATAATTAAATAAGTTTGGAGAAAGAAGAGGCAAAGATAGACAGCAGTCTCCACTGTATCTGTGGACATGTTGAGCCATTTCTGAAGTCATTTAACACAGTTTTACTGGGAACTTCCTGTGTGGCATGACATTTCCCAGGGTGATGTACTTCAAAAACAGCAACTGATCAGTCTGTCACTGACCAATCAGAACGAACCCTGGCTGCAGCTCTGAGGCTACTCTGAGGCTCCTGGTGGCATCTGACCTTTGTTTCTTTGATTTACTGGGGAGAGTGGATGCTCATTTAGTAGCTATTAATTAGTTGTTATGAAAGTATGTTCATATTTTCTCAACTGTCATGGCACTAAGTGCCTACACACTCTCACCTGTGCACCGTCCAGGGGTGCACCCAGGACCAGCCACATCAACATCCCCTGGAAGCTTGTTTAAATGGCAGATTTCCTGATCTCACTCCAGATCTCCTGAATCAGAATTTGCATTTCCATAAGTTTCTCAGGTGATTTACTGTATACTTTATAATTTGAGATACACTGGTGTACAGAGCAGTTTATTTAAACTGCACGAGGTTTATTTGCTGATGTTCACAAGCAATCACCAAGGAATGATATTTAACCATCTTTTCAGAATGACTTGGCATAGAAGCTTTTATGATGAAATATATCATGTGATGAATGGTTGGTGAAGTACATTTTGGGAAACATTGAGCTAAAGGATCTCTGAAGTTCTCTGCAGCTCTAAAATTCTATGATTCTGAGATGGTTAAATCTCCCAAATTTCTCATATGTTCATAATAGTCCCCAGATTTGTATGAATATAAATTGGATTCATCATTGTCTTTGGGAAAGTTTTGACTTTAATTCTTGAGATATTAAATTGATGAGAAAATAAAAAATTCAGAACCTGGACAACATATTTTGTAGGGCTACAATGTTTGTAAAAAAGTTATTCATGTTTTATCACCTTTTATTTTTTATTGCAGTGAAATACACATAACATAAAATTTGCCATTTTAACCATTGTTAATATAGTTTAGTGACATTAAGTACATTCACAATGTTGTGTGACCACCACTACTATCAATTTCCAGAACTTAAGTTCTCACAATAGAAATTCTATACTCATTAAATAATAAATCCACATTTGTCCCTCCTCCAAGTCTGTAACAAATGCCATTCTACTTTCTCTGTGAATCCTAGGTACTTCAAATGAATGAAATTATATAATATTTGTTCTTTTGTATCTGCCATTTCATTAACGTAATGATTGAAAAGATTCCTCCATATTCTAACATACACAGAATTTCATCTTTTATATGGCTGACTAATACTGCATTTTCTTTATATACCACACTTTGTTTATCCATTCATCTGTTGATGGGTACTTTGATTTCTACCTTTAGGGTATTGTGAATAATGGTGCTACAAATATTGAGTCTCTACTTTTAATTCTTTTCAGTATGTATGTAGTAGTGAAATTGCTGGGTCATATAGTAATTCTATGTGGAACCTCTGAATAATTTTCCATGGTGGTTACACCATTTTACATTCCCACCAGCTAATGTACTAGAATTACAATTTTTCCACATCCTTACCATCAAAACTTTTGAAGAAAAAGTTTATTTAGTTCATTATTGCTTGAGTTTTTTTTTCTGCAGGTTCTCATTGAGAGAAAAAAGATATGGTACTTTTGACTAAGTCCAACGACTCATTTCCCTGTTGACTGGCAGGTAGGGAGAGCATACCCTTTCTTGGGTTTTCTATGTTCTGGCGGGTTACTTTGCACCTTCAACTGCTTCTCTCTTTTCCTGTGGTCCTGTGGTTCCTGGATTTCTAGGAAATCCAGCTTTACAGAACACACTGGAGTCTTCTCATAATTTGGAGGGTTCTATTTTTTTTAACTTTTAATTTTTTTATTTTAAAATTGTGGGGTACATTTCAGGGTTAGGTATACAAATATTTACTCTGCAGGCACCGTTGTTGATGAGGTGTGACCCTCTTTCCCCAAGCAGATTTCCATTACAGTCAATCCCACATCCCCATCCCCCCTCCCCTCCCTCTGTTTCCCGCTACTGTCAATCCTTTTCTTATAGTATTGTGGTAGTTGTTCAAGGTCCACTTATGAGTGAGAACATGTGATACTCAGTTCTTTGTTTCTGTGAGAGATCACTCAGTATGATAGACTCTAAGTCCATCCAGGTTGCTGGGAAGTTCATGATTTTGTTCTTCTTTGTGGTTGTGTAATATTCCATTCTGTATATGTACCACATTTTTTTTTTATCCAGTCCTCTTTTGATGGGCAGCATGGTTGGTTCTATGTTCTTGCTATTGTGAACAATGTTGCAATAAACATACGTGTGCAGGTATCTTTTTTATAGAGTGATTTGAGTTCTTCCAGGTATATTCCCCGTAGGGGGATTGCGGGGTCATATGGTAGGTAGATTTTTAGAACTTTTAGGAAATGCCACACTGTTTTCCACAGAGGCTGTACTAGTTTACACTCCCACCAACAGTGTAGAAGTGTTCCCTTTTTACCACATCCTCTCCAGCATTATTATTTTTTGAGATATTGATGATGGCCATTCTGACTGGAGTTAGGTGGTATCTCAGTGTTGTTTTAATTTGCATCCCGTTGATGACTAGTGAGGCTGAATATTTTTTTATGTAGCTGTTGGCTGCTCGTATGTCTTCGATGTTAGGCCTTTGTCAGACATGGAATTGGCAAATATTGTTTCCCAATCTGTGGGCTGTCTCCTTGCTCGCTTGATGGTTTCTTTGGTTTTGCAGAAGCTGTCAGTTTGATGAGGTCCCACTTGTATATATTATCTCTTATGGCATGGGCACTTGGGATTTTGAACAGGAATTGGTTGCCAGTTCCAATTTCCATAAGAGTGTCTCTTGCATTTTCTAAGGTTCTTATAGTTTGAGGTTTTACGTTTAGGTCTCTGGTCCATTTAGAGTTGATTTTTGTGTATGGGGATAGGTAGGGGTCCTGTTTCAATCTTCTGCATGTGATCAGCCAGTTTTCCCGGCACCATTTACTGAATAGGTTCTTATATCCCCAGTGATTGGTGGTGGAAGCTTTGTCGAAGATGAGTTGGTTGCGAAATTTGATTTGCTTCTGGAATCTCAATTCTATTCAATTGGTCTGTATGCCTGTTCTCGTACCAATACCAGGCTGTTTTGATTATTGTAGCTTTATAATAAAGTTTAAAGTCTGGGAGTGTGATACCTCCTGCTTTTTTTTTTTTTTTGGCTGAGGATTGTTTTGGCTATTCTTGGTCATTTATGTTTCCATATGAATTCCTGTATTGTTGTTTCTAGGTCTGAGAAGAATGTTGCTGGTAATTTGATGGATATTGCGTTAAATCTATAGATTGCCTTAGGTAGAATGGACATCTTAACAATGTTCCCTTTCCCCTACATCCTCTCCAGCATCTGTTGTTTTTTCAGTTATTGATGATGGCCATTCTGACTGGAGTTAGGTGGTATCTCAGTGTGGTTTTAATTTGCATTTCTTTGATGACTAGTGAGGCTGAGCATTTTTTCATGTATCTGTTGGCTGCTTGTATGCTTTCTTTTGAGAAGTGTCTATTCAAGTCTTTTACCCACTTTGTAATGGGACTGTTTGTTTTTTTCCTTTTGGCACATCCAAGTTCCTTGTAGATCCTAGATCTTAGGCCTTTATCAGATATACAGTTGGCAAATATTTTTTCCCAGTCTGTGACCTGTCTCTTCACTCTTTCAATGGTTTCTTTGGCTTTGTAAAAGCCTTGTCAGTTTGATGAGGTCCCACTTGTCTATCTTATGTCTTATGGCATGGGCACTTGGGGTTTTGGTCAGAAATTGGTTGCCAGTTCGTTTCCATAAGGGCATCTTCTGCGATTTCTAAGGTTTTTTGTTTTGTTTTGTTTTTTTGAGTTGGAGTCTCACTCTGTCACTCAGGCTGGAGTGCAGTGGCACTCTCACAGCCACCATAGCCTCTTCCTGCTGGGCACAGGCTATCCTTGTGCCTTAGCCTTTCAGGTAGCTGGAACTATAGGTACACATTAATGTTTTGATTTATGGTAAAGATGAGGATTAATTTTTTGTTTTATTGTAAAGACAAGGTCTCACCAAGTTGCCCAGGCTAGTCTTGAACCCCTGAGCTAAGACAATCCTCTCACCTCAGTCTCCCAAAGTTCTAAGGTTCTTATAGTTTGAGGTTTTACGTTTATGTCTTTGATCCATTAGAGTTGATTTTTGTGTATGGTATACATAGGGGTCTTATTTTAATTTTCTGATTGTGGTTAGTCAGTTTTCCCAGAACCATTTGCTGAATAGGTTCTCCTCCCCCCAGTGGTTGATGGTGGAAGCTTTCTTGAAAATGAGTTGGTAGAGAAATTGAGGTTTTCCTTCTGGAATGTCTATCCTGTTCTATTGGTCTATATGACTATTCTTGTACCAATAACAGGCTGTTTTGATTATTGTAGACTTATAATAAAATTTAGACTCTGGGAGTGTGATACCTCCCACTTTGTTTTTTTGTTTTTTGTTGTTTTTTTTGGGAAAGGATTGTTTTGGCTATTTGTGTTCATTTATGTTTCCATATGAATTCTTGTATTGTCATTTCCAGGTCTGAGAAGAATACTGCTGGTAATTTAATGGATATTGTGTTAAATCTGTAGATTGTCTTGGGTAGGATGGACATCTTAACAATGTTGATTCTTCCAATCCATGAGTATGGAATATTTTTCCATTTGTTTGTGTCTTCTTAGATTTCTTTGTACAGTATTTTGTACTTTTTGTTGTAAAGATCTTTCACTTCTATGGTTAGGAAGATGTCAAGTTCTTTCTTTTTTTATTTTTTGTGGCTATTGTGAATGGGATTGTGCTTTTTATTTGGGATTCTGTTTGTTTATTGTTGATGTATAGGAATGTGACTATCCCAGGTGTGTGCACTGGTTGACCAGGACAAATGCTTCCTGCTGCTGACTGCCAGCCGTGACAGGGCCTGAGCCCCTGCATGCACTGGCTGCTTCCCTGTGTATCTCCTCTGTTCACCTACATGCTTCATTGACCCTGTGGGCTAAATCTACTAAAGACAAGTTCAAAGGTCAGATTCTTACAAATTTCCAGATTGTCATCTGAGTGTTAAACCAAGGATCTGACCCTTTCTGTAATTATCCTGTGTAATAACCCACGTGTAACCTCCATGAAGTCAGCATTGCTCGTAGGTATAATAGAAATTGTTTCCAAATCTGATACGTATCATTATTGATTAAAAGAAATCATCCAGTCCTTATTAATATACCAAGTTTATAACTCTTTCCTATGAAACCACTGATATTGGCAGGGATGATTTCTATGAAATATTTGATAAACTGCTTTGGAGTTTGAAACTTATTCTAAAAGAATAATTAATATACCACTTTGAAAATCCATGGCCGTCAAAATGTGTGTATTATTTTCTTGATTAAACACTTTCCTGTGGGAAGTTAAAGATACTTATCATATTTAAACTCAAGCTTATTTTCTTTTTTTATCTAGAAGTCTGACCATGCCTTTAATAAATATTTAATGAATACATAAAGGTCTCCTTGAGCAAAAGGTAGAGAAACTTTTCCTCCACTGGCATTCTGGTAATGCTTAGCTCTAGGAAGTTATAAATTGGGTCAGATGTTCTTGAGTGATGGTTTTCAAGCTGTATTGTACATTGAGAATCATTTGGGGTGATCACTAGAAAGGCAAAGGCTAATGTGCCCTACCTGCATTCCCTAAGGGCTTCTGATTGAATAGTTCTAGGGTGAGATTTAGGGATTTTTCTATTTAGTGAGGATGCCAGGTGATTCTGATTCAAGTGGTTGGTGTACCAGTGAATTCAGACTTTTAATTCATCAGAGAGGTGCTGAAGTTTACCTCTTAGCAAAACCATACCAAAAACTTAACAGATTGGGCTGACCGTGATGCATATAGCAAATTTTCTGCCGACCAATTTCTGGTTCTGAACTGAGAATGTGCAACTTAGTGTTTTTTTTTTTTTTTTAATCTCTATATGTTTATATTTCCACGGGCTTCCACATTCTTCTGAAAGAGTTAAGTTTATCTAGAAAAGGTGTTATGGCAATAGATCATACTTTTGAAAGGCATATGTTTAAATTGGGTAATGGTAGAGAAGGAAGTGAAGGGAAGGAGAACAAAGGAGAAGGAAAGAAATACAAAGATTAGGAAGATTGGAAGAAAACATCAATCTCATTACACATACCTTATCAGTGTTTACTTTGTGTCAAAGACTATGTTAGGTTAGGGAATTCGAAATTTGTAAGATCTAGTTCCTAAAGGAGGTGCCCGTGGAGGGAATGAACCAGAATGCTAAACAAGAAGCACTATGCTGTTTGCCTTTGTAAATAATTTGTGAAAGTTATTTTCTGAGCAAGGGAGTAGGATTTAGTAGTTTGAGAGTGATCTTGAGTTACAGATGTCTCTAAGTTTCCTACCAGTGGTTCTCAATCTGCCAGGTTCAGCTGCACTATTGTGAAAATGCAGCTCTGCCAGCGGTGATGGGAAGAGAAAGGGGTTCTGACTTCAAAAGGTCTGGAATCTGCATTTCAGGTCTCAGATAATTCTGATGAAATTAGCCTGCATTTGAAGACTGCAGTACTGTGTGCCAAAGTCTAACTTCACACCATAAGCATCAGAATGAAACTGAACCCAAGCTGATTTAGGGTGCACAAAAGTTCCTCTTGAGCTCTACTTTCATTCCTGTGTACCTCAATAAACATATGATTAACATATTTTTTAAAAAAATCTTACAAAATAGCAGCCTGAGAATGAAGACTTTTGCTTGAATGGAGGCTTCCTCACCTCTTCAAGCTTTTTTTCCCCCTCACTTTTTTTATTTTAAAGATGTGGGGTGCAATTCAGGATTAGTTATACAAGTGATCATTGTACAGGTAAAGTTTGGGCCTCCCTTTGGTCCCCACTTCGCCTGGTTTGAGAACAGGTACCCTTATTGATGTTATGTGCCCCTCCCCCCAGCAGTTTCTGGCTATTGCCAATTCCTTTCTTACAGTATTATGATAAAAGTTCAGGATCCACTTAGGAGGGAGAACATGTGGTACTCAACTCTTTGTTTCTGTGATAGATCACTGAGTATTATAGACTCTAAATCCATCCATGTTGCTGCGAAGTCCATGTGTTTGTACTTCTTTATGGCTGTGTAATATTCTACCATGTATATGTACCATTTTGTTTTATCCAGTCCAATTTCAATGGGCAGCAAGGTTGGGTCCATGTTTTTGCTATTGTGAATAGTACTGCAATAAACATGCATGTGCAGGTATCTTTTTTGTAGAATGATTTGAGTTCCTCTGGGCATTGCTGAGTCCATATGGAAGGTCAGTTTCTAGTTCTGTAAGAAATTGCTGCACTGTTTTCCATAAAGGTTGAATTAGTTTGCATTCCAAACAGCAGTATAGAAGCATTCCCGTTTTTCTGAATCCTCGCCTGCATCTGTTGTTTTTTGTTTTATTGGTGATAGGTGATAGCCATTCTTACTGGGGTTAGGTGGTAACTCAATGTGGTTTTGATTTGCATTTCTTTGGTGATTAGTGAGGCTGAGCATTTTTTCATGTATCTGTTGGCTGCCCGTATGTTGTCTTTCTAATCATGTCTTTTGTTCACTTTTTAATGGGGCTGTGTGTTTTTTTTCCTTTTGACACGTTTAAGTTCCTTGTAGATCCTAGATGTTAGGCCTTTGTCAGATATACATTTGGCAAATATTTTTTTCTCATTCTGTGGGAATGATGATTTCTTGATTTTTTTTTTTTTTTTTTGCTTTGCAGAAGCTTTTCAGTTTAATGAGGTCCCACTTGTCTATCTTATCTCTTATGGCGTGGACTTCTGGGGTTTTGATCAGTAATTGGTTGCCTATTCCAAGTCCCATAAAGGTATCTCCTGTGTTTTCTAAGATTCTTATAGTTTAAGGTTTTACGTTTAGGTCTTTGATCCATTTAGAGCTGATTTTTGTGAATGGTGATAGATAGGGGTCTTGTTTTAATCTTCTGCATGTGATCAGCCAGTTTTCCTAGCACCATTTACTGAATACATTCTCCTTTCCCCAGTGGTTGATGGTGGAGGCTTTGTTAAAGATGAGTTGGTTGAGAAATTGAGATCTTGCTTCTGGAATCTCTATCCTGTTCCATTGGTCTATATGCCTGTTTTTCTACCAATACCAGGCTGTTTTGATTATAGTAAAGTTTAAAGTCCTCCCACCCTCACTCAGAATAAAGATATATGAAGGAGAGAGAAAGAAGGAAAAACAAGAGGAATAAATAATCATGTACAGGTTCTCTTTCCTGCTGTTGTGTTTCAGTTAAGTTCAAACATTTTGTATTCCTAGTAACATTTTGAGCTATAAGGAAAGAAGCAAATTTTTTAGCTCTCTGTCTTTATCTGACTCTATTTAGTTGTGACAAATTAAATATTTTCTGAGTTGTATAAAACACGGATAACTGTTATCATCTTATAAATTCAAAATTTTAGTTTAAAATTTCTCTTTAGTTTATGATTCACAACCAGTTACATATGTTTGATTTTTCTAATCTTTTGATTTCTGTTGAAGTGATTTATAACTTAGACAATTATTTTAGTGGCCTCTAGGGGCTAAAAAGAAAAAAAAAAGGATTGAGGAATGAAGCATTGCTGCTTTTATAATAAGATGACTTTTTTGAACACTTTAAAACTTTGAATTTCACGAATGTCCATTTCTTGTGAGATATTGAACATTAATGATTCTCAACTTTTTAGGTAAGTCGTAGTTGAATTACATTGCTATATTTATTTAAAATGGACTTTTCAGCTATTTATAATTAAATGCTAGTTTAAGAAATGATGCTTGAAATTGATTTCTTTTATTGGATTCTACATATGCCTTTACATATGATCAATTTTATAGGATTATCATTTGCTCTATACTCCAGTGTATCAGTCAGTATACTTCTGTTTAATATTTTTTAAGAACTAATCTTTTTCGTTATCTGTGAAATTTCTTTATAATAAAGTACTTGGATTCATCTGAGGCAACTAGATAAATGTGCACATACATTTTGGGTTGGAAATCAGAGAGATTAAAAATAAGTCTGCTAGAGCACAGGATATCATTTTTGATAATATTTATCATTGTATCTCCAACTCTGAGCAATAAAACACTCATCATGTTTATTAAATAAAACTTTATGTCCTTTTAATTTAATATTGTGGATGCTTTGAATTTGATACTGAAGGATTTGGTCTAAAAGGCAGTTTTAAGCCTCCCAGGCAATTTTTGGCAAAAACAAAATAAGTTGCCAAAGTTCTTTATTTTTTATTTTATTTTATTTTAAAGATGTGGAGTACAAGTCAGGATTGGGGCCATAAGTGGTTTATGTACAGGTGAAGTTCAGTTCTCTTATTGGACCTCACTTCTTCTGTATTAGGGTCAGGTAGCCTCCCTTATTGGTATTATGGGGGACCCCATCCCTCCTTCTCCTGGCTGTGTCCTGCTACCGTCAATCCTTTTCTTGAGTGTTATGCTAGATGTTCAGGGACAACTTATGAGTGAGAACCTGTGGTACTCGGTTCTTTGTTTCTGTGATAGATCACTGCGAATGATAGACTCTAAATCCATTCAAGTTGCTGTGAAGTCCATAATTTTGTCCTTCTTTATGGCTGCATACTGTTCCATCATGTATATGTATCACACTTTTAAAATCCAGTCCACTTTTGATGGGCAGCACGATTGGTTCCATGTTTTTGCTATTGTCAATAGTGCTGCAATAAACATGCATGCTCAGGTATCTTTTCTGTAGAATGATTTGAGTTCCTCCAGGTGTATTCCCAGAAGGGGGATTGCTGGGTCATATGGAAGGTCAATTTTTAGTTTTTTTTTAAAGTTTTCCATAGAGGTTAAACTAATGTGCACTCCCATCAACAGTGTAGAAGTACTCCCTTTTCTCTGTATCCTCGCCAGCATCTGTCGTTTTTTGTTTTATTAAGATGGTCATTCTTACTGGAGCCAGGTGGTATCTCAGTGTGGTTTTGATTTACATTTCTCTGTTGATTAGTGAGGTTGAGCATTTTTTCATGTGTTTGTTGGCTGTTCGTATGCCTTCCTTTGAGATGTGTCTATTCATGTCTTTTGCCCGCTTTTTAATTGGACTGTTTTTTTTTTTCTTTTTGACAAGTTTGAGTTCCTTGTAGATCCTGGATATTAGGCCTTTGCCAGATATACAGTTGGCAAGTATTTTTTCCCATTCTGTGGGCTGTCCCCCTGTTCTCTTGATCATTTCTTTTGCTTTGCAGAAGCTTTTCAGTTTGATGAAGTTCCACTTGTCTACCTTATCTCTTATGGCATGAGCATCTGGAATTTTGATCCGGAATGGGTTGCCTATTGCATTTTCCATAAGGGTGTCTCCTGTGTTTTCAAAGATTCTTATAGTTTCAGGTTACACTTAGGTCTTTGATCCATTTATAGTTGGTTTTTGTGTATGGTGATAGGTAGGGGTTCTATTTCATTCTTCTGCATGTGGTCAGGCATTTTTACCAGCACCATTTACTGAAAAGGTGCTTCTCTCCTCAGTGGTTATTGGTGGAGGCTTTGTCAAAGATGAATTGGTTGAGACACTGGGGTTTTGCTTCTGGAACTCTGTCCTGTTTCATTGGTCTATATGCCTGTTCTTGTGCCAATACCAGGTAGTTTCCAAGGTTCTTAGAACATTTTCTGAGTCTTAGCATTATGTTCAGAGCACACCTAGGATGTTCCAGGAAGGCAAATGTACACAGATTTTAGAAAATTTTCTGGATAATTTGTTGGACAAACAACACAAACACTGATTGATATTGAGGAAAATAAAGGGTTAGAGTCTGAATTAATTAGACTATATGTAATCTATTTAATGATTCATGTTTTTTTCTTAATAACTATAATAAATTGATAATCAATTTATTTTTTGACACAAGTTTTATTTACTCACTGCTACATATAAAGACTTCATTTTGCCCTGGGAAGAAGGCACAGACCAGGTCTTTCTGGAGGTCATTTTATGTTCAGCAATAAAAGTTCTGCCCTGTAAAATAAAATGATAAAATAAAAACAAATATCTCAACATCATGGGCCTTATCAGTTTGGTAAAACTCAAGGCATACAAATAATCTATTTATATTCCCATGTACCCAGGCATAGAGTCCCAGGGCAAAGTCATGCCATTAGAAAACTCCTCAAACTTTTCTTTGTGCCTCTTCTACCTGCCTTCTTTTCAAACCCATTACATATTTACTTGGTTGGGTGTATTTCCTGGTATGCTCACTCATGACATTTCTGCTTGTTACTTTCTCCATATTGTAGAGATGATAAATAAAGGTGTAGAAATCTTGTCTCTATGAGAGGAACTCATAGCTTTGTGACACTAATGCTTAAGGTAATTTTGACACTTTATGCATGGAATACTGAAAATAACAATTTAATAACAACAATAACAATTACATTCTACATATTTCAAATACTAGATTCTTAACTCTGGAAGGAGCTTTGTAGATCATATAGGTCAGCTGCCAATATGAGTCATGAACTTTCTCCTCAGCATTACTGTAATGTCTTCTACTTACACTTGAGCATCTCTAGTATAAGGAAACTTACAATCTCCAAAATCTATTGAAAATGTCTTTAAAAATTAAGCACAAACTTATTTTTCTGTTATTTCTATTGGGTCGTATGTGTGTGTGTGTGTGTGTGTGAGATCATATAGAGTAGTTCCCCTTCCATGGCTTAGCCCTTGAGTTATGATGTTTATCCTATCCAATGTGAGTCTCATCTTTTCCAGACTAAATATTTTTCAAATTCCCTCAACTATTCATTACATTAAACTAATTTGGCTCAGATTTTTAATACTTTCACATACACCATCTTAATTTATTCTCAAAGTAAGCTTGTGAAATAAGATAAGTAAACTGATACCTACTTGCTTTTTATGTTACAAATTTCAATCGCTATTTGTTAAATTTAATTATTTTAAGAAAGGAAAAATTTTATTTTGAACATAATTTGAAGTCAAACAATTACAGATGTCTTAATGTTTAATCAAGTGTTTACATATCAAGAGTTCCTGGGTATTACCTGGTGAATCTCAAGGCAAGACAAGCCCTCAATTTTAGTTATCGGTGCTCTTCAAGAAATGTGTTTTGAATGGATTTGTACACTGTTAGAAAAATTTCTAAAGTCAAAAAATTATACATACCACTCCCTTAAATGAAATGATCACTCTTTGCTCTATTTGTATACAGCCTTGATTTGCACTGCCTCTTTTTCTTTGCATTGGGAGTTCTTGAGATTATACTAATAAGCTCAGAATTTTCCAGTCACTTATATGTAAGGGACTAGAGAAAGAATACTGTTGGTCTCTTTTTAAGTAGAAAATGTACTTTCTCATGGGAAAAATGCTTCTACCTGAGAGGTACAATTTCGTTTTGTAAATTCTACCTTCTAAATGTTACTTTTCATGCTGTAATGAACTCAAGAGGAAACTCTACCCTTTCCTCTAAATGACTCATGATGTAATGCCTTTACAGATTAAAAGCACAATTTGACTAATGGGCCTCATTCTTACTTGTAAGGTTTTATACATTTCATCACGTTTACCCTATTGGACACACCAAATACTACATAACTTGTTCTAAAAATAGAATGTATGAAAAGGGTTGATTCAAGAACCAGAGGTCTCATTCTAACCAAGTTCTTAGCTGGGGATTGAACATTTAATAATGCTAAATTATAATGTCATGTAGATACTGTCATGTGCAGGTAGAGTATAAAAAATGTAAGCCATTGAAAACATTGTAAAATAGTTTAAAGTGAATATTATCTGTATAAACTATTAGATTAGAAACAGGAAAACCATAAACCCTGTGGAATAATAGGCCCACTTGCAATAATGTCTATTTTCCAATTTAATATGATTTTTAAATGAGCAAAAGTTCATATTTGCTTTTGATAATAAAGAAATCTGTTTAGAGAGTTGACCATATTTTGAATTAATTGATCATTAAAAATCCTGGATAATAAAGAAAATAAAAAAAATAAAAGAAACATGAATAAGGATGAGAATAAGGAGACAAGAAGATACACTGAAGTATAATCATAAGATACATTATGGTTATAATAAAGTCATTAATTTTTAAAATGTAATAATTACACTTTAGGGAAAACAAAGAAGCAAATACTTGAATATTAATTAGGATATTAATATCACCATCCCCATATAGTTCATTCAATTTTTTTTTCGATAGCATATTCTATTTGGGCATTCACTTTTTAAACATAGTTTTTGATTAGGCATAAAATAGCTCATATTTAGATACCTATTCCATTTTGTCCAAATTACTGAAGAATTGCTTCAGTTTGGACATATGAGGCTCTAACACTTCTGAGACATTTACACAAAAGTATCTAGTTGACTTTTAGGTATGGGGGAGGAAAAAAAGAAGTCCAGTCTGGCGGTTGTCATGGAACAAGATGAGATGGCCTAAACAGCAATAGAAACAGTCTTATAAAGTCTCAAAGGGCTTTTATAGAAAGGACACTTCATACTATGTAAACATATTCAAAGGAGACAAATTGTAGACTTATTTATTCATTTATTTACTTTTGGCCAAGCCTCTGGAGCTTAAGGGAAGGCAGAGCTATAACTCTAACAATTTTGCTTGTGTACTAAGTCAGGTGATCATCGTGTACTGTCTTCCGCATTCTTGGCCCCTTCTTTCCCTCTTCTCTATTCATTCTACACAGCTTACTGAGAATTTTATTGAGAGTTTCTTTTTCTCATGATTGTATTTAGCTTAATTCATTTATACTCAAGTTTCCACAAACAGGCAGCAGTAAAAGCACGAGAATAATATTCAGCTAATAAAATGCAACATTAATAGTATCTTGTCCCAGAATTTTTCTAGTCTTAGCCAATGTTCAGCAGTTGCTATTTATAGTGAACAAATTTTTTAAAACAGAATTACAAGAGATGATGACCTAGGTGTTCTTATACAAAGGGACCAGTGGGTAGGGTTGTTCCAGCTTCCCCTTGGTACATTTGGAAAATGATTTCTATTTATCAGGAAGGATTTGGAAATTTCCATAAAAGAATGATAATTTCAGAATATTAATTGTTTATTAGTAGACTAATTCCAGTTGAAACAATAGAAAACTCCAGGAAACCTGATTTTTTGAAAGAGAAAACCCCACCTGTCTCCTCCCTTTTTATAGGCTCTCAGGAAGGGTGGGGACAGGAAGAAGAATAACAGGTATTCATCATACTTACTAGAATGGAATATAGAATTGAACACACTGTTCACATCTGAGTGTGAGTGGTAATGATTCCATTATACACTGACCTTTAGAGGAAGAGGTTAGGGAAGCCTGCACAGTTAGTACCTAGGCTCGAAGGCAAAAACAGTTTCCCATTCCAGAACACAGACTTTGTGTGGATGATGAGACTTATTACAGGGAGCCATGGTAGAAAAACAATACAGAATGCAAAGGAGGTCAAACAAGGAATCTGACAAAGGAAAAGGGGGTCTACACTGAATAAAACAAATTTTTGAGAAGCCAGCAATGGATGTTTGCTGTCCCAGCATCCCGAGAATCTATGTTTCACTGGTATCTCTTGCAATATTGCTCTGTTATATAACAAACAGAGAAAATGAACAAACATTGAAAGGTAGTTCTCTGCTTTCATGTTATTATTGTCTAACAGTCATAAAACGATTTCTGTCAACTGAAAGACAATTTGGAATACTAAGCTATCAGGTACGATGTAAAGCACACACTATGCTCAGATTCAACAGATCTGCATGTTAGTAGAGGAACTGTTATTTATTAACTTTGAGCAAGATACTTCATCATTCTTTGATTCTTTTTTGTAAAATGGATATAATTATGGAGATAATGTAAAAGAAAACATTTTGTGAATTCAAAAATTTTATGTGGTATTACCAATCTTGGTGACAAACAAAACAAAACAAACAAGCAAACAAACAAAGTTATGGAATTAAGTGAAGGGGGATGAAAGTATGGTTGGCTTATCTGTGGCGTCCAGAGTCCTCTCTGTCCATGGTGAAAATGATGTAAAGTAGTTGTTATTAAACAGTTATTACAAATTCTCACCATCAGATGTAATTTTAAATATAACTTCTCTATCTCCAAGTCTAATTATACCAGCCTCCTTTCTGTTAAGGTAAACTTGATTATCCAATTAAAGTTAACATAATTACTCTGCATTTAAATGTATCAGTTTAGTATTTAAATTTTGTTCCTTTAAGATTCTCTCTCACCCATTTCTCTTCTATCTCTTGGAAGTAATTTGCATCCCAGGATGGGTTTATGCATCATATTGACTTTCAAGATATTTCCTTCAATTACAGATTTATTAGGTCTAGGCAATGCTTCAACAAGTTTCAGAGTAGGACTACCTCTGTCTCTGATTGCAAAAGAGATATCTCTTGCTGTTACTGAATGGTTGGATGAAGAATATGGCAAATGAAAAATAAATAATTTTTAAAAATTTCCTTAGAGGAAAAACAATTTACTCTTTTTCTAGGTTCACTGAATTTCTGAACTAAGGTCATGGTTATGCCTGAGGCTGAGAGCTTCCAGCAGTTAATTCCTTGAGATGGACCTAACTGGAGGGAGGGGTTCACAGGAGAGGTCCATAGAAGGAGAAGAGCTATTCCAGAAGCTCTGTTGTCACCCTAGAAATGGTAGAGTGGAACAGTAAGTATGGTGGTAGAGACTACAGGGACAGTAAGAGTAGGGGGCAGCTGGTGGTAGCAGGGAGAACTCACTTCCATTGACACTAGAATAGTGAATCAGGATGGTCTCCTCAGTGACCTGGGAGACCCAAAGCAAGGAAAGCTTGACCAAGGTGAAAACTAATGTAATTCAATTGCTGTATGATTCTGTCTTTCAGGCAGAGCATGGTTCTCAATTGATGCTGATTTTTGCCCTCCAGGGAACCCTTGGCAATAATGAGAGACGATTTTAGTTGTCACAACTGTGGTGAGGAGGTGTGCTACGCACATCTAGTGGGCAGAGGTCAGAGATACTGCTGCATATCTACAATGCACAAGATAACCCCACAAAAAAAGAATTATCCAACCCAAAATGTCAATAGTGCCAACAGTGAAAAACCTTGACCCACAGAAAGATATTGTCAAGGGTTAATGTTCTATTGATCCACCTGGTGGGATGGAAGGGATTTGAAACATAGGATAACCTTTTTGACCATGTCAAGCAGTAAAATGCTTATCATAAAATTTGACACGAACTCAGATGGTCAGTTCAGACCATGGTCACTTAATGTTTTAAAAGTGAGCAATAAAGAGTAGTAGTCAAAGATTGGATTTTTTTTTTTAACATTCCAAAACAATTTGAATCATGCAGACCTAAATATTTTTCAATTTTGGCTGTTTATCAGAATTACTTCTAAAGGTTTAAGAGTATCTCCAGAAATTCTGATTCAGTAATTTAGGTGTGGAGTTCAAACATTTATCTTTTTTAACAGATCTAGACAAGATTTTGATGTACAGTCAGGGTTGAAAACCACTGCTTCGTAGTCACATTCAGAAAGCTAACTTGACGCAAATAACATTATCACCCTTGTTCCTCTGCTTACAAGCTGATTGTTTAGTGGTTTAATTGACAAGAGGGTCTTGGACATGTAGAAACATATACCATTCTCCCTGAATTCTACGTCTTATTCAAAGCCTAAGTTTAAAGAAAAACTACAATGATTCTGGGATCTGTAGATAGATGTACTTAGAAAATCTTTTCTCTTTTTTGCTTGTAAGAATGAATTTGGCAAAAGTGGGTGGTCCATTAGACTTGATGAGATATTCAGGCTATCTACATTACTATTCTTAAAAAAAAGGATCCCTTGTAAATCCCCCTTTGGCCAATTAGCCTCCTTATGACCCTCCACCCCCCACATTTGAATAAAGTTACTGATGAGGAAACAGGGTACAAAGACTAAGTTCTCCAGATTGCACAGGAAATCAGGGGCAGATTAAGATCACATTTCCTGCAGCTAATCCAGAAATCCCACCTAAGTAGTTTATCCGGAGTTCTGTAAGGACCATCCTGTGCCAAAGCAGCAGGTTTCAGATGAAGGAAACTACAAACTGGTTTGACTATTTGAAGAAAACACACACAAGACACAAATTCACAGTTTGACCATTTGAAGAAAACATACACAAGATACAAATTCACACACATGCAAGGATTCAATTTTTTTGTTTTTCTTGGAGACAGGATCTTACTCTGTCACCTAGGCTAGAGTGCAGTGGCACAATCATAGCTCACTGCAACCCTGAACTCCTGCTTCGACCTCCCAAGTAGCAAGCTCTACAGGCACAGGTCACCATACCTGGCTAAGTTTTTAAAAATATTTTTGTAGAGGCAGGGTTTCCCAGGTTGATCTCAAACTCTTGGCTTCAAGCGATCCTCCCGCCTCAGTTTCCCAAAGTTCTGAGATTACAGGCATGAGTCCCTGCGTCCAACCCAAGGATTTAACTTTTAATTTTTATTAAATTAAAAGTTTATTAAATTAAATTGTTTGTTATCTCTTGATCTCAATAGCATGTTTAAGATAATATCTATCAGTTTCAAATAAACACAATATAAACTATTAAATCTAAATTACATATTTTCTTAAGTCTGTTTTAAAGGTGTTGCTTTTTTCCTTGATTTTCTTTTTTCTTCGTGCTTCAAACAGGAAAAGCTTTCTCTTTCTCTTCCCATATTCAGGAAAGACTGATTTTCTAGTTTTGTCAATGCTCAGAAATTATTGATGGATGTTCAATTCTTTAAAAAAAAATGTAATAGTAATTTCAATTTTGTCATTGAAGTCAGTACAAGCACAGCTCTAATCATTTCAAGGCTGCCTCATTTGCATGAAAGAAATGACTAGATATGATTAATGAGAGCTCTCTGAGTTTTTAAATGATCACTTTATTGGAAAATGTGAATATGGAAATTGCTGTCATTTCTGACTCTAAAACTATTGCCATAAAAAGAGTAAAAAGATTATTGAGTCCCTGAAAGCTTTACTGTTACTCTGAAAAGTGAAAATGAAATAAAAAGACAAGTCAATGTAAACATTATGTTTTCCAGATAAGTTTTACCATGATCACAGAAGAGGGAGACAGGCAGAATTCTGAGAAATAAGTGACAGAGATTGAAAAAATTTAGACTGCCAGCACTTTTCATGTTATCTAAAAAGCATGTCACATTTTATCTTGTGACTCTAGAAAAATGGTAGCTGATAAATATGATTTACGGTCAAAAGCCAAAGGCAGTTGGTAAAATGGTAAAAAGGTTTTCCTTTTTCTCTTTATTCTGGGGTTTATGGGCAAACAGGATAGTCTAGAGGATAAAGAATCATGGCCAGTGTGTTAAGAGACCTGGATTCTACTTCCATCTCTACCACACAGACTGACAGCAGGAGAATTCTAAACCTCTGGGTTTCAGTTTCCATGCAATGGCAAGCAATAGAAGATCCCAAAGTTAGAAAACACATGGGTTACTGAGAAAATGGCAAGGCCCACAATCTCCTAAGGTCATCCCTCTTCATCCATGAAAGGTTAGGATGATAACCCTAGAAAAATGGTGCCAAGTGTTAAATGAGATAATGTATGTGAAATGTAATACACTGTATGTACCCTGCAAATGTCTGTGTGTGTGTGTATGCCTTGTGAATGTATGCATTTTTAAAATTATAATTTAGAAAAACTCTGAAAAAAGTTAAAATACTATATTTAAATGTAAGCTACTACTTTAGGCTTCATATTTTGTATCAGGTATTCAATCTCATGTAATTAATTTTTGTCCTGCTTGATCTTGATTAGTAGTTTTATAAACTTATTAATTTTTTATTAGTTTTGGAAATTTTTCTTTAACTTGCTGATCTTAAATTTATTAGAAACATGTATTTAAGAGTATTTGTTAGAGTATTTTTTTGTAAATCTGGCTGCAGATGCCTTTAGAGAAAAATCAATGCTGTATATAATAAAAACTTAGAATAGGTATGGCTACAATATGATGAAAGTTCAGTAATTATCAATGAAATTCAGTTATTTCTATTGCATTCAGAATTTTAAGATAAGAACTGGAATCATGACTGATAACATCACAACAGGATCTTTAGATCTTTATAAATTTTATATAGTCTTAAGAACAGCCACATCAATAGCATATTTAAAAATATGATTAAATCCTATTTAGTATTACTTCATGATTTGATATAATCTAACATATCAAATAAGCCTAGTGATAGACATATCCTTTGAGGCTTTCCAGGCTCTCAAATGAAAAATCTCAAAGTCAATTTTAGATTTAAAAAAAAAGAGAGAGAAATTGCTGAGTGTGGCGGCTCACATGTGTAATCCCTGCACTTTGGGTGGTGGAGGTGAGAGGATTGTCTGAGCTTAGAGGTTCAAAACCAGCCTGGGAAACTTGGCGAGACCTTGTCTTCACAATTAATTAAAAAATGAGCTGGGCGTTGTGGCAAACGCCTGTAGTCCCAGCTACTTGGAAGACTGAGGCAAAAGGATCACCTGAGCCTATCAAGTTGAGACTGCAATGGCTGTGATTGTGCCACTGCACTCTAGACTGAGCAACAGAGTGAGACTCTGGCAAAAAAAAAAAAAAAAGACGTAAATCAGAACTTGATGTTGAGAAAGTTTGTCAAAGATGTTTAAAGGCTTAAAACATTTAGTTAAAATAAAATCAAATGTCACTGAGAAATGATAGTCATTTATTGATTAGAATGGTAATTAAGCAAATACAAAAAGTGACATAATTAAGAGAGAGAGAAAAAAACTTAAACTTGTGTTAGGGATGACAATTTCCTCGAGTAGTCAAAAACCTAACAAAGAAAACACAAAGAATAAGAAACTATCTTAAAATACAAAAATCTCTGATTTTTAGGTCAATTACTTAAAAGATTTTTAAAAAGCATTTAAAAAATTTTTTTATTTTAAAAATGTGAGGTACAATTTAGGGTTGGATATACAAATGTTCATTATGTAGGTACCCTTGTTGATGAGGTGTGCTCCCCCCGGCAGTTTCCCATTACTGCCAATCCTGTCCACCCTTCCTCCTCTGCGGTTTCCCACTACCGCCAATCCCTTTTTTTTAATAGTATTATGATAATTGTTCAAGGTCCACTTATGAGTGAGAACATGTGGTACTCAGTTCTTTGTTTCTGTGATATGCCACTCAGTATTATAGACTCTAAGTCCATCCAAGTTGCTGCAAAGTTCATAATTTTGTCCTTATTTATAGCTGTGTAATATTCCTTTGTTTATATGTACCACATTTTTTAAAATCCAGTCCTCTTTCAATGGGCAGCATGGTTGGTTCCATGTTTTTGCTATTGTGAATAATGTTGCAATAAACGTGTTTATGCAGGTATCTTTTTCATAGATATCTTTTTCATAGAGTGATTTGAGTTCCTCCATGTACATTGCCAGTAGGGGGATTGTGAGGTCATATGGAAGGTCGATTAAAAAAAAATAGCATTTTACAGTATGACATTTCTCTTTATGGAAAACCTGCTTCAATAATTTGAAAATCAAACTTCATGCAAAGGTACCTGAATTCAATTAGACATGGAAAGCGTATGTATCCACGGTTATATACTGTTTACACAGTATATACTGTATTTTGGAAGAATAATGTAAACAGGAAAACCAGTACATGAACAAAGAAATGCATGGTTTTAAAAAAAAAGTAAAAGTAAATTAAAAAAAAAAAAAAGTAAAATTGCCCAGTTACACAGAATAGTTTAGACTCATCAAGAAAAGCTAAGCATATAGAATCAAGTTATACCGGAGGAAACAGTTTTTTCTAGGCCTTTACTATAAACATTCAAGAAAGAAAGTCACCTTTTTAGTTAAACAGAAGGTGTACCTTTTCAAAGAGAAAATAAAAGAAGAGCAGAAGACAATAATGCATGACCTGCAAATCACATGTGGTGAGATTCCTAAAATGTTGAATTTTTGAGATATGAATCTGAAAAGTTTTAAGAGAAAAGCTCTACCTTGAAAGATGAAATTATCATTTAATTAAAGACAGCACTTCAAACTTGAAGTTAGGTAGAAACTATAAAACAGGAAAAAGTTATAGTTTTCAAGATGGTTAAAAATGTAAAGAAACAGATTCAGA
Organism: Tarsius wallacei; assembly: GCA_963574415.1. NCBI lineage: Eukaryota > Metazoa > Chordata > Mammalia > Primates > Tarsiidae > Tarsius > Tarsius wallacei. The sequence continues at coordinate 28,326 of CAUYQG010182248.1, forward strand.
ATTAAAGTCAAAACTCTTGCTTTTTTTTTTTGAGGGGAGATCAACATTCTAATTAGTCCTGCTGTTTCAAACGGAGAGGACCAGACTCTGGTCCTGTATCAGTGCTCCCCTGACGGTGATGCTCAATTCTTAGAGACACTTCTAAACAGTTCCCTACCAATCCCAGCCAACTGGATTATACATAAAACTCCTGTTATAAGACTTAGCCCTCCTAAGTCTTCCATGACTTATTTAGACACTACATCATTCTCTTAAACCCTTAGTTTTTGTGTTACTTTCTCTCTCTTTAAAATACCAGAATAACCAATCATTTTACCTTAAGTCAAATATTCACTTTTATTCTCTTTTATCACTGAGATTGTGTGAAATTATTTCTAATATAAATATTACTTTTTATATATTTTGTACATAGACTTACATGTGTTAATTAGAACTTTTAATTCTTAGTAACATTAGTTTTTAGCAAAAACCCAGAAAGTACATTATTTTGAACTGTTTATTTTAACATCTCATGAATATATATTTTATAATCTCTAAAAACATATTTTTTACAGAACAACTTTATTTTTTTCACCTTTAAGTTTTTTATTTTAAAATTGTTGGGTACAATTCAGGGTTAGCTATACAGATATTCATTGTGCAGTTACCCTTGTTGATGAGGTATGCCCCCCCTTCCCCAGGCAGTTTCCCACTACTGCCAATTCCACCTCCCCGCCCCCCTCCCCACATCCTGCAACTTCCTGCTACTGTCAGACCTTTTCATATAGTATTACGATAGTTGTTCAAGGTTCACTTATGAAGGAGAACATGTGATACTCAGTTCTTTGTTTCTGTGAAGGATCACTCAGTATTATAGACTCTAAGTCTATCCAGGTTGCTGTGAAGTTCATGATTTTGTTCTTTATGGCTGCGTAATATTCCATTGTGGATATATACCACATTTTAAAAATCCAGTCCTCTTTTGATGGGCAGCATGGTTAGTTCCATGTTCTTGCAGTGGTGAACAATGCTGCGATAAACATATGTGTGGAGGCATCTTTTTTACAGAGTGATTTGAGTTCTTCCATGTATATTCCCAGTAGGGGGATTGTGGAGTCATATAAAAGTTTGATTTTTAGAACTTTTAGGAATCGCCACACTGTTTTCCACAGAGGTTGTACTAGTTTACACTCCCACCAACAGTGTAGAAGTGTTCCCTTTTTGCCACATCCTCTTCAGCATGTTATTTTTTGAGTTATTGATGATGACCATTATGACTGGAGTTAGGTGATATCCCAGTGTAGTTTTAATTTACATTTCTTTGATGACTAGTGAGGCTGAACATTTTTTGATGTATCTTTTGGCTGCTTGTATGTCCTATTTTGAGAACTGTCTATTCATATCTTTTGCTCACTTTGTAATGGGGCTGTTTGTTTTTTTATTTTCAGCACGTTTGAGTTCCTTGTAGATGTTAGATGTTAGGCCTTTGTCAGATGTAGAGTGGCAAATATTTTTTTTTCCAGTCTGTGGGCTGTCTCCCTGCTCTCTTGATGGTTTCTTTGGCTTTGCACGAGCTTGTCAGTTTGATGAGGTCCCACTTGTCTATCTTATATCTAATGGCATGGGCACTTGGGGTTTTGATCAGGAATTGGTTGTCAGTTCCAATTTCCATAAGAGTGTCTCTTGCATTTTCTAAGGTTCTTATAGTTTGAGGTTTTATGTTTAGGTCTCTGATCTATTTAGAGTCAATTTTTGTGTATGGGGATAGGTAGGAGACCTGTTTCAATCTTTTGCATATGGTCAGTCAGTTTTCCCAGCATCGTTTTCTGAATAGGTTCTCCTCTCCCCAGTGGTTGGTGGTGGAGGCTTTGTTGAAGATGAGTTGGTTGAGAAATTGAGGTTTTTGCTTCTGGAATCACTAACCTATTCCATTGGTCTGTATGCCTGTTCTTATACCAATGCCAGACTGTTTTGATATTATTATAGCTTTATAATAAAGTTTAAAGTCTGGGAATGTGATGCCTCCTGTTTTTTGTTTGTTTGTTTGTTTGTTTGTTTTGCTGAGGATTGTTTTGGCTATTCGTGGTTGTTTATGTTTCTATATGAATTCCTGTATTGCTGTTTCTAGGTCTGAGAAGAATATTGCTGGTAAGCTGATGGGTATTGCGTTAAATCTGAGGATTGCCTTAGGTAGAATGGACATCTTAACAATGTTGATTCTTCCAAATCATGAACATGGAATATTTTTCCACTTGTTTGTGTTACCTTTGATTTCTTTGAGCAGTGTGTTGTTGTTTTCATTGTAAAGTTCTTTCATGTCTCTGGTTTAGGAAGATGCCAAAGTATTTCATTTTTTTTGTGTGGCTAATGTGAATGGAATTGTGTTTTTTATTCGGGTTTCTGTTTGTTTATTATTAGTGTACAAAAATGCAATTGTCTTTTGCACATTTATTTTATACCCTGAGACTTTGCAAAGTCCTTTATCAGTGCAAGGAGGTTTTCTGACAGATTCTTTTGGGTTTTGAGGTATAGAATCATGTCATCTGCAAAGAGGGATAATTTGATTTCCTCTTTTCCTATTTGGATGTCCCTGATCACCTTCTCTTCTCTAATTGTTCTAGCTAGAACTTCCAAAACTATGTTGAACAGGAGGGGTGAAAGTGGGCATCCTTGTCTTGTTCCAGTTTTCAGGGGAAATGGTTCCAATTTTTGTCTGTTTAGCAGTATGCTGGCTGTGGGTTTCTTTTTTTAATTTTAATTTTTATTTTTTGAGTTGGAGTCTCACTCTGTCGCCCAGACTGGAGTGCAGTGGCCACTCCCGGCCACCGCAGCCTCAACCTGCTGGGCGATCCTTACACCTCAGCCTTCCAAGTAGCTGGAACTACAGGCGCATGCTACCACACCCGGCTAATTTTTTGATTTATTGTAGAGATGAGGTCTCACCAAGTTGCCCAGGCTGGTCTCAAACCCGCGGGCTCAGGCAATCCACTCACCTCAGGCTCCCAAGGTGTGGGATTACAGGCTGAGCCACCGAGCCCGGCTGTGTGGGTTTCTTGTAGATTGTTCTTACTATTTTGAGGTATGATTCATCTATGCCTAGATGTTCGAGGGTTTTTATCAAGAAGGGGTGCTAGATTTTATCAAAAGCTTTTTCTGCATCTAATGATATAATCATGTGGGGTTTTTTTTACATCTGTTGATGTATTTAATTATGTTTATGGTTTTATGAATGTTGAACCAGGCTTGCATCCCAGGGATGAAGCCTACTTGGTCATGGTGGATGACTTTTTGATAGGTGTTATTGAATCTGGTTTGCTAGAATCTTGTTGAGAATTTTAGCATCTATATTCATCAAGGATATTGGCCTGTAGTTCTCTTTCTTTGTTGGATCTTTACCTGGCTTGAGTATCAATATGATGTTAGCTTCATAAAATGATTTTCTCAATCACCTTTCTCAATCACCTGGAATACAATCAATAGAATTGGCATCAGTTCCTCCTTGTATGTTTTGTAGAATTCTGCTGGTAAGCCATATGGTCCAGGCCTAAATAGACCAATAGCGATCCAGGAAATTGCTATGTCATGACAAAACTGCCTACAAAAAAAAAAAAAAAAAAAAAAAAATAGCCCGGGACCAGATGACTTTCCAGCAGAATTCTACAAAACATACAAGGAGTAACTGATACCAATCCTATTGAAAGAATTCCAGACAATTGAGAAAGATGGAATTCTCCCCAAATCATTTTATGAAGCTAACCTCACATTGATACCCAAACCAGGTAAAGATCCAACAAAGAAAGAGAACAACAGACCAATATCCTTGATGAACATCGATGCTAAAATTCTCAACAAGATCCTAGAAAACCAGATCCAACAACACATCTCAAAATGAATCCACC
>CAUYQG010182251.1:0-41012 GCA_963574415.1 Tarsius wallacei
ATCCGCAGCTTCAGGCTGTCCAGATCGGCGTGATATCTCAGCAGCAGTGACCACCGAGTTCCGCGTGAACAGTGGGCTGCCAACGATGGGATCCGCAGCCCCCGGAGAGACAGCTAGAGGCTCTCTGTGTTCTTCCTTGCGGAACGTCTCACAGACCAGGCTGTCCCGCCGCCATCTTCTCTCGAAAGCCTATTTTTTAATTTTTTAAACAACAATCTTTCATTTTGTTAATCCTTTGTATCACTTTTTTAATCTCTATTTTTTTTTTTGTTCTGCTCTGATTTTAATTATTTTTTTTACTTCTACTAATTTGGGGTTTGGAATGTTCTTGTTTTTCTAGTTCCAAAAAGTGCACTGATTAGATTGTTTATTTGAAATATTTCTACTTTTTTGATGTAGAAGTTTATGATTATAAACTTTCTTCTTAGCACTGCTTTTGCTGTATCTTATAGATTTTAGTATGTTCGTTTTAATTTTCATTTGTTTCAAGAATTTAAAAAAAAATTTCTTCCTTGATTTTGTTCCTGATCCAGTGATCATTTAGGTACATGTTGCTTAATTTCCATGTGTTTGTACAGTTTCCAAAGTTCCTATTGCTATTGATTTTTAGTTTTATCTTATTGTGGTTATAAATGACACTCAATATGATTTCTATCTTTTTAACTTTCAATTTTTTTATTTTAAAGATGTGAGGTACAATTCAGGGTTAGGTATATAACTATTCATTATGCAGGTACCCTTGTTGATGAGGTGTGCCCACCCTTCCCTAGGCAGATTCCCACTACTGCCTGATTTCTATTTTTAAAAATTTGTTGAGACTTTTTTATGGCCTAAAAAATGATCTATCTTAGAGAGTATTCCATCTGTCAATGAGAAGAATATGTATTCTTTAGCTGTTTGAGGAAATGTTCTATAAATGTTCTGTTAGATCAACTTGATCTAATGTGCCATCTAAATCCAGTGTTTCTTTTACTTTCCATTTAGGCTATATGTCTAATGCTGAGAGTGGGGGTGCTAATTTCAAACTATTACTGTGTTGTAGCTAATCTCTTCCTTTAAGTCTAATAATATTTGCTTTATATACCTGGGTGTCCTGGTTTGGGGAGTACATGTGTTTAGAATTGTTATATTCTCTTGCTAAATTGATCTCTTTTTCATAATATTAATGAAATGGACTTCTTTGTTTCTTTTTTATTGCTTTTGGCTTACAGTCTACTTTATCTTAAATAAGTGTAGCTACTCCTGGTCATTTTTGGCTTCCACTTGCATGGAATATTTTTTTTCATCCATTAACGTATATGTTTCTTTACAGGAGAGATGAGTTTTTTGTAGGTTCCGTATTGCTGGGTCATTTTAAAAAACCCATTCACTCAGTCTATTTTTTAAGTGAAAAGTAATCCACTTACATTCAAGGTTATTATTTATATGTGAGGGCTTATACTTATCATTTTATTAATTTGTTTCTGGTTGTTTTTATATCCTTTATTTCTTTCTTTGGTTCTCATTGTACATCAGTATGGTTTGGTGGTTTTCTGTATGGGGAACATTTGAATCCTTCTCTTCCTCTTTTTTAATGTTTGGTGTACCCAGTGGGTTTTATAAATTTCATGTATTATCAAATTTTGTGTGTTTCTTTCACTTCTTTGAGCAGAACTTTCTTAAGCATTTTTTGGAAAGCCATTGTAGTAGTGGTGAATTCTCTCAGCTTGTGCTTGTCTAGGAAATACTTCATTTCTCCCTCATTTATAAAGAATTGCTTTGCTGGGTATAATATTCTTGACTAACAATTTATTTTCTTCTAGCACTTTAAATATATTATCCCAATCTTTTTATTATTTTGGGGGGGTTGTGGGGTACAAGTGAGGGTTTACTACAAAAGTAATTCACATGCAGGTGAAGTTTGGGTTTCTAGTGGCCCTCTCTCCCCCTGATAGTGGACTTGGTACTCAGTGTGTTGACATGTGCCTCCTATCCCTATTCCCTCTCTCCCACCCCTAGCAGTCCAGTGTCTGCCAATCCCACCCTAGTATTCATATGACCAGTGATCAGGGCCTGCTTATGAGTAAGAACATGTGGTATTCAGTTCTTTGTTTCTGTAATAGTTCAATTAGTATAACGGTCTCCAGCTGCATTCATGTTGCTGCAGAAAGCATGGTACCAACTCAGATACCCATCAAAAGTGGAATGGATAAAGAAAATGTGGTATATATACATGATGGGATGCTGTTCAGTCATTCTTTTTTGACCTATAATTTTTCTGCTAGAAATACACTATTCATCTGATGAGAGTTCTCTGATAAGCAACCTGATTCTTCTCTCTCTTTGTCTTTAGCTTTTGACAGCTTGAATATAATGTGCCATGTAGCAGATCTTTTTGAATTGTATCTGTCTGGGGATCCTTGAACTTCCTGTATCTGAATGTCTAAATCTCTTACTACACTTGAGCAATTTTCAGCTTTTTTTTCATTAAATAGATTGTCCGCCTTTTTTATTTTATCTTTACCTTTTGGGACACTAAAATTTTTAATATGTCTTAATTTTGTGGTTTCCCTTATGTCACACAGACTTTTTTCATTCATTTTATGTTGCTTAGGCTGATTTCAAACTCCTGGCCTCCAGTGATCTTCCCACCTTGGCCTCGCAAAGCACAGGGATTACAGGCATAAGCCACTGTGTCTGGCCTCTGATGTCTTTGTATTGCTTTTCTAAGTTCTCCTGTATTCCACTACCATTCTTTAGTGTCATTATTTTGAATTCTTTATTTTGGATTTAATAAATTTCTTTGTGATTAGAATCTGTTGTTGATTAATTATTGTGTTCCTCAGGAGGGGCTATATTTCCTTGCCTTATCATGTTTTTTGTGTTCTTATGTTGATATTTATGCATCTGCTATAACAGTTGCTTCTTTCAATTTTTTGAATTTGCTTTGGTAGAGGATGACTTTTTTTGAAGAGGTATTTGTGGTGTTGGTTGGGTAGGTCACTTGCATGAAGTAGTGTAGTCCTTATATAATTTCTTTAAGTGTAAGCAATATCAGTAGTGTCTGTGATTTCCTCAGAGACTCAGGGTGCAGTTGTTAGTGAAGGCTGTGGTAAACTTTTGCTAAAAATGAGGGCAACAAGTTGACCAGTTTTTCAGCTCCAGTAGTGGAAGTGGTGTCCTGAGCATGTGTGCCCTTGGGGTGCAGGGTAGCATACACTGTCACCGGTGTTAGTGGGCCCAGGTTAGCTGATTCTTGGGCATCCAGTGTGGCTTATTTGGGTATCAGCAGTTGCACTAGTGAATCATGCAGATGGGCAGTTTCTTTGGTTCCTGGGCAGTGGGTATGGCATTGGATATGGCAGAGCTGTGGAAGGACAATTTTCTGGCTCCCCAGCAGTCTGCACTGGTGTTGGTAGTGGCTGCAACAAGTTGGGCAGGCCAGTCCCCAGGCCCACAGGTGTGTAGATGGATGCCAGCTGTGGTGGTAGTGGCACGTTGTGTAGGCCTGTTCTCAAGCACCTGGGAGGAGTACTCAGGTGCCAACAGTGGTGGATGGTGCAGGAAAATCCCAAGACCCCTGGATGTCGTGTCCAGGTACTGGAGAGGGGAGGCAGAACTGGGCTGAGTGGCCATTTCTTCAGGCTCTCAAGTGGTATGTGTGAGCACTGGCTGTGGTAAGCATTAATACGGTAATCCCCAGGCCTCTAGTGCAATGTTTGATTTGGGGTAGCAATGATTGTCTCTTTGACCCTGCTTCTGGGGCAAGTGGGATTTATTTAAGTGGCAGCAGCTGTAAACAGGTGACTGGGGAGTGTATGCTTAGGCCCTACATGGCAGCTATAAGGGAGTAGCCTTTCATCAAGGTCATTTAAACTGTATAGCAGCCCTCCTACTAGGTGCAATGGGATTGCTACCAATGGCTCATGTGTTGGCCCTAATGGTAGCAGACAGCAGCAGTGCCTGGTTGAGTGTGCGGTATGTCAATGGGGCTTCAGGGATGTAAAGATCCAGGAAATGTTGGCCCCAGGACAGGATGCAGTCTGGTGGGGTTGGACTTTCATAATGACACCGTGCTGTAGCTGCTTAGGACTCACAGGGGTGTGAGACCTGTCATGAGCTCCTTCTCTGAAGCAATGCCATCACACAATCTCCAGGTAGCTTTCTGTATTAGTCTTCTGGACCACATAGGTCAAACAGCTCTCCCGTGGTTAGGATTACAGAAGTCTATGGTGGAAATATAGACCACTAGGGGTTACTCATTTACCCTTTCCCCACATTGGGTAGCCTCTTCAAGTTCCCAGCTGAGCAGGCTGCTTTACTACCTTCTTCTTCTCCTTAAATATTTCCTGTCACTTCTCTGTTGAATTCCAGCATTCTCTATTCTATTATCTATTCAAAATGTGATTATATGATTGCTATTTTGATCCTCCCTAATGAAGGAGGCAAGTGCCAGATGTCTCTAGTCAGCCATCTTGAAGCCATAACTGAGTTTTCAGCCTAATTTTGTTAGACTTCAAAACTTATACAACACTATATCATACTACTTTTTAGGTGGAAACAATTCAGATATACCTTCTTTGTGCTTCTGCATTCAAAGGGCTCTTACTAGTTTTTGACCAGCTTAGACCTCTTATAGTAGTCCTCTTATTGGGATGCATTCTTGAAAGACTGGAGAAATTCCAAGGGTATGTTAACTCTCTAGGGAATTGGACAAAGTTCCAGGCCAAACACTGTTATACTGTGGGGAAGGAGAATCTTATTCATAGAAGTAGAAGTCCCTGTATGTTTAGCATCCGGTATTTTATTGTACCATAGAAAATCATTTGTGGTATCAACCTCAGACACAAAATGTCCCCCAAATTATCCTGATTTTCATTAATATTTCATTAACCAAAAACACATTCTTGACTTATGTGCATTTATTTTCATCTTTGCTACTTTTATAAGCCATTATTTCCAAAAATTTACCCTCTGTTGCCTGATAACAATAATAACTGATTGATCTGGCAACACTGGAAATGTCTGTCCTTGATTTGCTACAAATAAGTTCTTTTCGATCTCTGCTCATTTTAGTGAGGTTGGAGTTTATTTTTGTTTTCCAAACTCCAGATTTTATGAAACTCTCATATCTGATTGCAAATAAGTCAAGTAAAGGTCCACTAGTATTTTAAAATGCAGAAAACCTTTGTATAGGGTCATTATTCTTTATTCTGATCTGACTATAATCAGGTTCTTAATCAAAAGGTTTGGCATTTTTAAACATCTATGCTCCATCTGCTCATAATATGGGCAGTAAAATAGACTTCTGATGCTTGTTACTATAGATTGCCTTGTGCTCCAGTAAATACGACCTTAATGAAATATATAACCAAATATTTGAATTAAATCCAAACTGTTAATAATTTGCCAGGCTAGCATTATGCCTATTAAGGAAATTAGAAAATTCAATCTATACATTTACTTGGAAATAAACATTGCATAGCCATCTCCAATTTCCTGTTATTTTCTTTTAACAATTCTGCAATTGGAGTTTGGGACCAGATGGCCTTCTACTTGGTAAGGTGAAAGACTACACTAAATAATAGACACTTGATGGAAAACCCATTACCCTCCCCTATTCCTTTCCTTCAGTGAGGTTTAGAGACCATATACTTTTGGATTTGTGCTTTATTTCCACAGAATGATGAAATGAAGAGAACATCTTTTCTCAAGTTGATAATGATCCGACATTTCTATAATCTGTTGAAACTTTTCCAGGCAGAGGCAATAAAGGTGAATGCAGTGATGTGACCAGAGAAGGGTATGATTTTCTTCTTTGCATTTCCTTACTGTGTACTGCTACTAAGACAGCCTGGGCATACATCACTGGTAGGCAAAATGTCTTCTGGTAAAGAGTATGGGCTGTAACTTTCAATAATGGAATTTGAATCAGCTCTACTACCTTTCAGCTTTGCTATCTGTGGCAATTTTTGCAACCGCTTTCAAAGCCTTAGCTTCATAATCTGTAAAATGAAAAAAATAATATCTATGTCATAGAATTGTTTGAGGATTAAATAAGATACCCATTTAAAGTAATTATCGGTATGTCTGTCATATGGTATGCAATCAATAAATACTATTTACTATTATGAATTTTAAATATTATTATCATCGAAAGTAGAAAAGATAGAGGTAAAGAATATTAAGTCAGGGACACCATCTCCCTGCTCTTTCATTTCCACATTTTCCCCCATGAAAGAGAGGGGCAAAAGCACCTAATCTCATATAGCAGCATGTCAGAAACATAGTTGAAAATTGAAAGTAGGCATGCTTGACAGTGTGTGGCTATATATTAGGTTCCTCTAGGACTATGTGTAAAGTAAGAATATTCAGACATAGGCACACACACATTCACACTCACCTAACTGCAGTCAGAGTTCTCTTTCTGAGAAAACCTAACCCTTATTTAAAATCATAAAATGGCTTCTCATTACCCTTAGGATAAAGTTCAAACCCTTTCATGAGGCTCATAATGTGATCTGTCCTCTTCCTACCTATTCAGCTTTGTCATTCTTGTCTTCCCTCTCTCTGCTCCAACTGCTTTGAATTTATTTCATTTCTTTGAGTGTGTCATTTTGCAACCTTTTTACATGCTTTTATACTGCTTTTTCAGTCTCCCCCTATTTTTGTCTAAGCTAAATATTTACTCTTGCTTTAAGCTAAGCTTAGATGACTTCTTCAGGGAAAGCTTCTTTGAACCCCTAGACTAGTTATCACAGTTGTATGTATGCTATGATACCATACTGTATACATCTTTTTGTAGCATGTATCAAAATGTGTTGTGAACTGATTTGTAGCTCCTTCAGATTTATATGTTGAAGCCCTAACCCTCAATGTAACTGTATATGGAGATAGGGCTTTTAGGAGGTGATTAAGATTAAATAGGGTAATAAAGGTGGAGCCCTAATCTAATAGTACTAGTGTCCTTATGGAAAGAGGAAGAGATAACAAAGATCTCTCTGTTTCTGTGCACACACAGAGGAAAGAACATGTGAAAACATAGCAAAAAGGCAGCCATCTGTAAGTCAAAGAGAGAAGGCTCACCAGAAATCAATATTGCTGTCACCTTGATCTTGAACAGATAGCTTTCAGAAATGTAATAAAAAAATGTCATTTAAGTCACCCAGTCTGTGGTATTCTGTTATGGCAGCCTGAGTAGATTACTAAAAATCAATGATATTATAATTACTTAATTATTTAATGTCTGCTCTTTCTAATTGCTTTAAGTTCCCTATGAGCCAGGGACAGTGTCTGCCTTATTTTTTATACTTCCAGGGTCTAACAAAGCATAGGCAAATAGTATATTTTTAATAAATATTTATTCAATGAATGAGATGCTAGTTCTTTTTTTCCTTTAAAAACTTTGGGATCATTAGAGAATATGTTCTTTGGTTGACTACTATATATTAAGCATATCTAATAAAGGACAATTAATTAATTCCATTACATATTTATCAAATACATAATAAGGCAAAGTGCAAACCTGTGATAACCAGAGAAGAAAACTAGATATTCAGTTTTGGCCCAAAACCTTTTGCTGTGCTTCTTTTCTGACAAAACCTAAAAACAGAAGACAAAGACTAACATTTTCATTGTTCTTTTACATGATGTACATGATTATCGCATAGGTTCTCAGAGGTTAAATAATGTGGAAATACATTCCTAAATTGTCAGCACTAATTTTAATCTTGAAAAGGCTTTTAATATAAGTGACGGTGATTTCCTTAGACATATTTAAGAGGTCAGGATTTAGACTTAAATTTAAATAGTTTGGCTAGAGAATCAGCTTCTTATTATTTAATGCCTTCTCATCTATTACTTCTAATATGCACAAATAATATAATGTTTCCTTGAAAATAGTGTATGGAAACTTGATAATGATGCCCTTTCTTTCCTAGCCTTCTCATACTAGCTCTTGTCACCATCAAGAATAAAATAAATAAATATTCTTTTCAAGACTAATGATATCTTCAAAGCTTTCCAACTTTGTGCTAGTAATGAGATGCTCTCTGTAGCAGAGAATGAAATGCAACCCATAAATTTGTGATTACCTCCTGCACTTTACATGATTTAGTGACACATCTAATGAGAATTTTCACTATGGTATCTTCCAGAATTCCCTGTATGATGTTTGTTTAGATTTAAAAACAAATCTACTTTTGAATGATTTCAGACAAAATTGGGTGTGTTCAGGGTGGTATGACTGTAGACTACTTTTGGATAATTTCAATTTCAGCATGTTCAAATCTTTATACACCACTTATCAGGGAAGATAGGATGTTTTCACCATCACTTTTGCTAGATGATTTGGTTCTCTTTTTGTCTCTTTTATATAATGCAGACTTGGAAGAAAAGGACCACTCAAAGGCCAGGTATCTACTCAAAGTAGCTAGACCTCTATTAAAGAAGATATGCATTCCAATGTTGTCAGAAACTTTGTTAGCAGAGGTAATAACATTTAAGAGGCCCAGGATCTTGCACTTTATTCCCATGTTGACATGGTGATGCTGCTTCCCATATATTGGGTCTCACCAAACCACCGTCATAGACTCCTGACTCTTCTTGAATAATTTGCCAATTCTTGTTGACACATGACCTCTATTCTTTTCACTCTGGGACCTAGTTCCATAGTTCTCTGTTCTGCTAAGTTCAATTAATGTATTTCAGAGAAAGCTACTGCTTTCTTTTAAATTATAACTTTATCTTTTAGCTGGAGAGACTGGATTTTATCTCAGTCCTTCTATTCCCAGCATGATATTTTTCATTTTAAAAATTGGCCCTTGGTTTATTAATTGAAATATATTTACATGGTTAGTATTTGTAACCTTTGATGATGTCATAAAACATCGTCTTTCCTTAGAAACGTATCTCATCAGAATGAATGCACTGCTGTTTCATTATTTACATGGTCTGGTATAGGAAGTGACAGGGTTACAATTTCAAATTACTTCATATTCTTGTGCTTTTAAAAATCCACAAAAAGAGCTGGGCTCGGTGGCTCAGCCTGTAATCCCATGCCTTTGGGAGGCTGAGGTGAGTGGATTGCCTGAGCCCGCGGGTTCGAGACCCGCCTGGGCAACTTGGCGAGACCTCATCTCTACAATAAATTTTAAAAAAATCAGCCGGGCGAGGTAGCGCATGCCTGTAATTCTGGCTACTCGGAAGGCTGAGGCGGAAGGATCGCTGGAGCCCAGCAGGTTGAGGCTGCGGTGACCGGGAGCGGCCACTGCACTCCAGTCTGGGTGACAGTGAGACTCCAACCCAAAAAAAAAAAAAAAATCCACAAAAAGGGGAACATAAAATCCTAAAAGTTGCTATGTTTCTGACATAGGGAAAGATACATCCTATCAGTCAGTTTGAGAATTAAGTCACTCTCTCTTGAAATATAATCTCATACTGGTACTTCTTTGATGTTTTGTGTATGGTAATAGTAGTGGAGAGAGATCCATGATCTATAATTCTTGCACAGCAAGATATTTTTCAATTGAAAACGTAATTATTGAATGTGTTCTCACCTAGTAGTAAAAGATAGCTAAGTTGGAACCTATAGCATACCAATACTAGAGAATAGAGGAATGTGCATGGCTCCTGGAGCCAGAGAGAACTAGTATTGAATCCTAACTTCTCTTTCTAGTTGTATGAACTTTAACAAGATACTTAGTTTCTCTAGATTTTGGTTTTAAGAGCTATTCACTGACACCACCCCCCACCCCCCGCACATGTTCAATATCTCTTTATGTTTAGATGGAGGTCCACTGTCATTCCTGGTTTCATGGTTTGACTCTTATCATTTTTCATGGAAGGGCAGTGAGATTACTAATTGGTATGTGTGGAAGAGAAGCAGGGTATTTATAGCTCAACTTATCCTATTTTCTTTTCCTTGGGAGATAGGCTTACTGTAAGGAACAAGCATTCTGCACTGCATCTCCATATCATGGGGGCCTAGATGGTGGGAAAAGCCTGTAGTTACCCTGTGCTGCCTGGGATTTCTTGCATTCCTCATCTGTCCAGTTTTGGGTATTGGGTCTGTCCAATTTTGTTGGTCAGTATTATGAAGTTTACATGTCCACAGATGAACGTCTCACTCTCCAATTTATTTTTAATTGTTTTAATGGGTAAAATTTTGTTTTCCGTGTGCCTCTCTCTTAGTTCTCAATTAGATCAGAGCTAAGGTAGAAGGGAAAGATGTTATTTCATGGATGTCCTCGATTAGGTCAACAGGTTGTCATGAGAATTAAATTCAATAATGTAAGTAAAATGCGAGTAAAAGTACCCTATAGATAGTAGATGATTAGTAAATATTCTTAACCATATAGGTGATTATTTTTATGCAGCATTTTTTCATTGAACTTGATGTGAATGTTGCAACTTTCCTTGGATCAGGCATCATTGAAATAGAATGTCTCATTCTACTAATCTCAGTTCAATTTGAGTCTGTACATGCTTTGAGAAAACCAAAGAGCAAGGGTTTGAGAAAAAGCCAAAATGTGCTAACAAGTCTTAAATCTCTAAATACTAATGCTTCAAAATGGCAACTTTTTTTTCCATCTAGAAAGGGTTGAATCATTTGGTTCAATACCCCACTTTACAGATGCAGAAACTGAGGCCAAGGAGATTTAACGGATTTTCTCATAGTCATACAGATAATTTGCAGTTAGGAATTATCATTCAGATTTTTTTCACTGGACAATGAGGATAAGAAAGGGATCATAAAGCTCCTTCCATTAAAAGTTAGGCTACTAGAAAACTTCAGTTTAAAATTTGTTGTACTCATTGTCTTAGAATACATTTAAAATTATTGATCTCAGTGAGCGCTTGTTTCTTTTTTGGCTTAATTTTTATTTTATTTTCGATTGATACACAATCATTGTATGAGGAGGACCAGAAAAAAAACTGGAATTATCTTTTTGGAAAGCAGGCCCCTTGTAGTACACTCAAAATTTGTTCCTAAAGATCAAATGGTCATCCAAAGTTTTCATCTGGAAGTTTTGAGACAGTTGCATCATGGTTTGTGGAAGAAATGTCCCAAGTTGTGGCAAACAGGTGAATGGTTCTTCCACCATGACAATGCACCTGCCCACACTGCATTGAGTGTTCAGCAGTTTTTGACCAAATAGAACATGACCCCAGTGACCCACCTTCTCCATTCACCAGATCTCACCCTGAGCAACAATTTTTTTTGTTTCCCCAGATGAAAAGAGTCCTCAAAGGGAAATGTTTTACCAATGTGGAAAAGGCAAAACAAAAAATGGCAGAAGCACTAAAAGGTATTGCGAGGTCAAAAACCGTTTTGAGCAGTGAAAACCATCTCGATAGATGTGTTGTATCAAACAAAAAGTACTTTGAAAGCAAATGAAGTTTAAACATGTAAGAATAAATATACAATTTTTTGTATGAATTCAAGTTTTGGAAGGACCCCCCCTTGTATATATTTATGTAATACAGTGTGATGTTTCTGTACATGTGCATGTCATGTAATGATCAAATTAGTATAATATGTATATCTATTACATTAAATATCATTTCTTTGTGGTGAGAGCGTTCAAAATCTCCTCTTCTAGCTATTTTCAAATATACAATACATTATTGTTAATTATAGTTGCCCTATTGTACAATAGAGAACACCAGAATTCATTTCTCCTATCTAACTATATCATTGTACACATTGATCACCCTCTTCTCACCTCCCTTCTCCCCTCCCCCTTTCCTTCTCCCCTCAACTCTAGCTCTACTCTACTCTACTTCTATGGGATCAACTTTTTTAGTAAATGAGCATTTATTTCTGAGATAAGGTCTACCACTCTTCTGGATCAGGGTATATATGGTGGTAAATATCATGAGAACACATCTTGGAAATGATGAACATCCAAATTTATAGTCTGGGAATCTGAATAGCCTAAGTGTTGACCTATCATCTATCTTAACACATAGGACATTCATAACTATAAAAAAGTCATACTTTGAGAATTGTGCCTTTCAGTTTTCCACTAGGATCTTAGCCCAACTTTCCTGCTATTGTGACTGCCTCCAGTCTCATGAACTTTGTGCATGTAAAACCTCAGGAAAACCTCACTCTGCTCAATTAAACTTGTTATCAGCAAAAAACCCAACTCCTATTCTCTGTGGTTATCAGCATCACTGGGCAAAATGTATCCAACACCCAGTGAGATGACACTGAAGAATTTACAGGCAAAGCAAAATGACAATGAAAGATGGTAAACTTCGCATTTTAAAAATCTGATGCTTTTGAAAACTGCTTTCCTGTCATTTACTTCTCAGCAGGCAGAAGCACAGAGGTATCCTTGTTGCTCTTAACTACATATTTGAAGAAACATAGCTGGTTACTTATATTTGGTTTGTTTTTCTTTAAATTGGAGACTAGACGTGTTTTTCTTTCCAAATTGATTATTTGTGCTACAAATGATTTAAATCTGTAGGCATTAATACCCACCATTCATCACAAATCATACTGCCTCACTGATTGGGAGAAGACTATGTTAACACTGTATTCTTTGTATTATGGCTTAGTACCAGAAATGGTGGACTGTCAAGCTACAAAGCTTGGAAAAATTTGCTGTATGTCAGAAACAAAATACCTAAATATTTAAACATTTCCAGACTGACAAAACTTTAGGCATGGAGAAAAATTGATGCCCTATGAAGTCAAATCAAGCTGCAAGGTAAGTTAGCCTTATTTCTAGAAGAAAACAATAAGGAAAAAAATCAAAGTATTAAGTGTCATGTTTAGTACTTGTGTGTAATTGTTACATCCTGTCTTTAGAGATGGGATTCTCAATGACCCTCATGCTAATATCCAGTTTTATATTATAAGTCTATTTCTACATGTAGGCACATAGCCCAGAGCAATACCACTTTGCTAAATTAGAAACAAAGATTTCTATTTGAACAAAGAATTCTATATACAAGATGCATTCATAAGCCTCTGCCTTTAGTAATAAATTTGTACTTACAGACTCATAGAACCTTGAAACTAAAAGGGATCTGAGCAACATCTATTCCACCCTGCTTATTTTCCTAGATTAGGAAATTTAGACTCAAGTAAAGAAAAGGTTTAGCCCAAGGTAACGTGGCTGGTTAGTGACAGGAATGGGCTTAAAACTCAGGTCTTTTCATTCATAGTCCAGGAGTGTTTCCACTAAATGTATATTGCTTCCCTTCCTCTCAGAAAGGAAATATGCTGTGGTTGTTGAGAATATGGGCTCGAGGGTTAAAGTGCCATGAGTTGGGCTCCTTATTCTGTCCCCTTGCTAATGTGTGATTTGGGGCAAATTGCTTAAACTCTCATTCTCATTTTCTCATTGTAAAATGGGTATAAATAATAATGTTTATTTCATAGGATTGTTGTGGAGATTAAATGCCTCAAATAATGTAAAGCACTTAGGACGGTGCCTGGCACATAGTAAGCTGTCAAAAGTGTTTGATAGTATTTTTTATCATTACAATATTGGGGTAACTGGTTTAATGAAGATAGTATTTTTTGACAAAATGTTGAAGAGCAATCTGATATTTGGGAATAGCAGAGAAAGAATGTCAGTGGAAATGTCAACAGAGCAACTAAAAAAAGCACCAGCATATTTGCAGGATTCCATTATCTAAAGTCTCTGGCTGGCCTCTCAAGATATACCTCATGTCAAAAAGCCAGTATATTGCTTCTGCACAGCTCTCAAGCTAATTATGCCTGGTTAATAATTCTCATGCAGCCCAAAATAATGCATTTTTATTACTACAAAGTTGTTCACACCTGTGGGTATGCCAATATCACTTGTAACTGAGAGAATTAGCTGAGTGTTACTGGTCTATGAGCTGTTTGTTACTGTTTGTTACCTATCTGCAATGAAATATAGAGCTTGCACCAATGTTACAGTTCCATGTCAATAAATACACTGCTTAGCTACATAGATACAGATATAGAAATAGACAGATATATTAGCTATAAATAGGTAAATAGATAAGTTATATATATTACTTATAATACATAAATCTCTATAAAATTATATATACCTTATATAATACATATGTGTTACATACACACACACACACACACACACACACACACCACATTAGTAGCAAGACTTTCTTGATTATGGAAGTAGTGTATAGAGTCACATTCTGTCATACACTTTTAATTTCTAGGTGGATCAGTAAAAACTATTTACGGGCACCAATATGTGGACTAGCATCAGCCCTCCAACCACACTTTGATCAATACTGACCTAGACCATGATTTCTAGGGTACTCTAGCAATAGACTTCTTCAATTTATTGACTCTTTCTAAAAGACCTGGCACCCACTTAGCCTTCCAGAATTGCACTTATGGGTAAAAAAATATATTTTAATATAGAAAAGTGGTGACTTGGTGACTTGCTGACAGATCCATTCTTATCTGATTTGTGTGACACCACTCATATAACTGTCTTTCTGGAAAATTCCATTGGTTTGCCTTCTCATCTAATAATGGCAGCATAGCTCTTCCAGCAAACAAATCTATAAAATTTTACTTATGACTGTATTAAAGTGGCAGGCATTAATCTCCAACACTTGCCTCTCAATATCTGCCTGATAGTAAATGGCATTTTTAAATGAAATAGCAATAAATGCAAGTGAAATGGAGAGCACATAACAAGGAGAAAAGAAATGGCTTTGTTTCTAATTTTGCACAGGTTTATGTATCACCTTTTTCCCCCAAGGAAATGTGGTGGATTCTTTCTATAATATTGAATCTCTAGATCACTACTTCATGGGATGCCTTGAACACCTAGAAGGGTACCTGTCTGTAGTTTTACCAGCACCCGATTGATAGGAGTTATCTGCCTTTCTTCTCCAGTTTCTGCATTCTCTGGGAGGAGCATACATGTAGTCTTAAAACCCTGATTTTGCCAGGCTCGGTGGCTCAGCCTGTAATCCCGTGCCTTTGGAGGCTGAGGTGAGTGGATTGCCTGAGCCCGCGGGTTCGAGACCCGCCTGGGCAACTTGGCGGGACCTCATCTCTACAATAAATCAAAAATTAGCCGGGTGTGGTAGCGCCTGCCTGTAGTTCCAGCTACTTGGAAGGCTGAGGCGGAAGGATCGCCGGAGCCCAGCAGGTCGAGGCTGCGGTGGCTGGGAGCGGCCACTGCACTCCAGTCTGGGCGACAGAGTGAGACTCCAACTCAAAAACAAACAAACAAACAAAAAACAAAACAAAACAAAACAAAACCCTGATTTTACAGTCTCCCTCAGAAAGGGTCAAGATCCTAAGCAGCCTACAGCTATTTATGTAGTTTAGTGACAGTTAACTTCCTTTTATTGCAGAGATTCTCCTTGCCTTTATTTCAAATATTGACTTAAAATTTCATTTGCTTTAAGATGTAATTTATTTGTACCATTATTAAACCAATATAATCTACTTCTGGATTTTGGTTTCACACTAAAACACTTTTGAGGACAGAAATTCATTGTGGTCCAGACAGTTTCCAAGTCCAGTGGAAGGAAGCATTATTACCAACCTTCATCACTCAACCCTGTTCTTCCCAACAACTAATAACATTCCCTTAAATCATTTACTTATTATCACTTTATTAATATTTTCCCTTTAGTTAGGAATATTTATTATTACTGCTAAACAGTGAAAGCAAAAGGACTAAACAACATTAAACCTCCTGGCCCTGCAAAAACAGAAATCCCATGTGCTACTTATAAATGTTGTTTCCTGAATATTCCAATTCTGTCCTCCTTCTGGCTCATTATAGGGTTGCACTTTTTGGACTCTTTTTGGGTAGGGCTATGTGACCAGTTCTGGCCAGTAGATGACAAGCAGTAGTGGCATGTGTCACTTCTAGCTGAGCACTGAATTAATGTGTAGTTAGAGCTTTCCTTTCCTCTGCCATGAAATGGAACAGACACCAGCTTACCCTTGATGAATATGTAGCATGAGCAAAAATTAATTCTTAGTTTTTTGAAGCCACTGAGATTTGGGGGTTTGTTACTAAGGCAAAACTTAACTTATCCTAACTGAAACAGCTTGCTTTTTGTAGCCTTTTTGAAGCGTCTCCACTACTTAACTTTGCTTGCATATTTAAGTTTAATTAAATATCTTTTTTCTGTAAACAGTATAGCATGACCCAAGGGTAAACGATAGCCTTGGGGTTTTGATTTTGTGGAAGTTTAGATGTGATACAGAAATTTTATTATGGTTGTAGCTTGTTAAATGGGATTCTACCTACATTGTTTTTCATTGTTTTTAAATATTAAGCATATTAAACATTTTCTTATATAGTTATTACTTAAATACAGGTGCTTTGCATCTTGAAAAAAGAAAACATCTGGAGCCTTTTGAGATGAAAATGGTCATGCAAAGGAACCTCTTAAAATAATAAAATGTAGAGCTCAAAGAGGACTTAAAAATCATTTAAAGGCCGGGCTCAGTGGCTCAGCCTGTAATCCCGCGCTTTGGGAGGCCGAAGTGAGTGGATTGCCTGAGCCCGTGGATTCGAGACCTGCCTGGGCAACTTGACGAGACCTCATCTCTACAATAAAAATCAAAAAATTAGCCGGGCGTGGTAGCGCGACCTGTAGTTCCAGCTACTTGGAAGGCTGAGGCGGAAGGCTCGCTGGAGCCCAGCAGATCGAGGCTGCGGTGGCCGGGAGTGGCCACTGCACTCCAGTCTGGGCGACAGAGTGAGACTCCAACTAAAAAAAAAATCATATAATTCAGTGTTTCTAGATGAAATAGAATTACCACCTAGGGTATGTGGAAATGTGGCATTTAAAAACGTTTTAATAGTTATAAATTTAATAAGATTCACTAGGAAACACTATAATTAATATATCACACTCATAATTTCACCAGCATTATATACTACAAAGAAAAAGTTTACACAAAAGAGTCATGTTTTAATTTTTTTTAATTGTTAGGTAAATAATACCAGATATGGTATTCAAATATGGTAAAAAAAAATGAAGTTGACAAGAAAATGACTAAATTATCTGATTGAACCCAATTCTCTCATGGGAAGAACTAAAGTCCAGAGAGCAGAAATAACTTATCTAAGATCACACAGTAAGTGAATGACAAACCTGAGTCTAGAAACCAATTATTATAATACCCATTGCATGCTTTTTATACCATTTTGCTATTTAAGAAAAAAATCAGTTACTTGGCTATTTTGGAACATTTTCTATGCAATGACAAATAAATAAACTGACATTTATGGATTTACTTACCTTGTGTTCTATTTTCTTTTTTTTTTTTTTTTTTTGAGTTGGAGTCTCACTATGTTGCCCAGACTGGAGTGCAGTGGCCGCTCCCGGCCACCGCAGCCTCGACCTGCTGGGCTCTGGCGATCCTTCCGCCTCAGCCTTCCAAGTAGCTGGAACTACAGGTGCGCGCGACCACGCCCAGCTGATTTTTTGATTTATTGTAGAGATGAGGTCTTGCCAAGCTGCCCAGGCGGGTCTCGAACCCGCGGGCTCAGGCAATTCACTCACCTCAGCCTCCCAAGGCACGGGATTACAGGCTGAGCCACCGAGCCCGGCCTGTGGCTCATTTTCACTAGACGTCTGCTGAAGGGACAGCAGCCTGTTGGCTCCAACGCCGTGTCATGATCACTTGCTCCACACCGTCACTACAGTGTGTTTGTTTAGATTCCCTGAGAGGAGGCCATCACTGCAGTCTATGAAAACTGGGAAATAGAGACTGGCTGTGTAATTGCCATCAGCTTCCTCTTAGCGTGTGTTAACCTTTTGTCTAGATATGGGCTTAACACTCCTCACAGTGACTGGTCAGACACTTAGAATCACTGTTTACAAAATTAGAGGGTTCATTTGTGTGCCCTGAGTTGAGGTTTAAAAAGGTATGTCTAGGCAGCGTAAATTTTCCATGAGAACTTGGCCACGAAAGACTTCAAGTCTAATTTCTTACATCTGAAATGAGTTTAAATGGGCGTTTTCCTTAGGAGTCCTCAGTAGTCACAGACACACGTTTAAGAGCTCACGGCCTGTCCTCTCCAGTGCTGGGTGGCTTTGTGTTCAGCGCTGCAGGCCAGTGGGTATGGGTGCCCATCCTCACTGTAGTGCGTGCTGGTCCCACGGCACTTGTGCTGGGCACACGTGGGTTGTGGGCTTGGGCTTCTGGGAGAGCCCAGGTTTGGGGTGACTGGTTGTACCAAAAGAGAACACTTTCATTTCGTCCTCAGCGAGACGTGCTTGTGAATTTGCTGACCGCAGACTCACCTAGAGCCCTCTTCCCTTGGCTTTGCAGCTCTTCCCCCAGTTCTGGAACCCCGCCGGCCGCCGCCTCCCCATCCTTCCCACTCCCTCAAGTCTTGTTGCCAGGCGATGTTTCCGCAGGTGTGTTGGGGAGGGGATGAGGAGTGTCGCCAGAGTCTAGGCTCATGTCTGGGCATTTTGACTTGGGGAAATGGATCTTCTACTTAGTTTGGTCAGTTGTTAATAATGTCGGCCCTAATATGATTAAGTATACTAAATGCCTTGGTTTTCCTAAATCTTGTGGGTGAAAAGACAAGGCATGAGGCTGCGAGAAGGCCCACAGTTAACTGACTAAAATTTACAGAGACAGATGACCTGGCGTCACGATGAAAAGGAAATACAGCCACCAGAGCTAGGAAAATCAAGTGTCATTTCCCCGAGGTTTTCACGTAATCCTGAGGCCCCTCAGAATGGGAGGTTGGGCTCTTTCTGAAAATGGATGGGAAAGATTTTGTAGCAACTGGACAGTTGTGAGTAGAAGATCAGTATTTGAGTGCAGAGTCTAGACGCTGCATGAATGTGTCAGACACTTCGACTGGTGGGTGCTAGAGCCTCATTCTCAGTTGCATGTTTTTGGTTTTTTTTTTTGAGTCAGAGTCTCATTCTGTCACCCAGGCTGGAGTGCAGTTGGCATACTCAGGGCCACCGCAGCCTCGACCTGCTGGGCTTAAGCGATCTGTCTGCCTCAGCCTTCCAAGTAGCTGGAACCACAGGCGCGTACCCCCATGCCCAGCTAATTTTTTAATTTATTGTAGAGACGATGTCTCGCCAAGTTGCCCAGGCTGGTCTTGAACCCCTGGGCTCAGGCAGTTCTCTCACTTCAGCCTCCCAAAGTGCTGGAATTACAGGCTGAGCCACTGTGCTGGCCTCTCAGTTGCGTTTACTCCAGATAGGTGCTACTTTATTATTATCTCTCTGTCCTGGAATCCTTCTCTTTGTGGAGGAACCACAGCTCATCGATGGGAAGCAGCTTATGGGGGGGTGTGTTCAGCGAGCGTGTGAACGAGAGTCACCCCTTCGTGCTCCTTTTGCTGGGAGCATGCTGGAGAAGCCGTTCTTCCGGCCCCTCCCAGGGTGGGATCCATTCTTCCTGTCCTCCCAGGTTGGAGTCTTCTGCTCCACGGCAGGAATGGGCATCCAGGTATTTTTGGGGGGCTGAGTCTGGGGCCTGGGGAGTGGGATGCTGTGTGCAGGCTGCACCCAAGCCCGTCCCCCATCCCCTAGTCTTGCTGCCCTAGGAGAGGGGACTTTGGAGGGCAATGTTGGGGGTCTCTTTGTGTCCAGACTTTCCCCTGCCCCAGAAGGGACCTAGCTGCTGGGTGTCCTGACTCCTGCCTGGGTGCCGCCTTTCAGGCAGGGTAGACCTTTCTCATCTGAGGCATGACTGCTGCTCAGTGCAGCACTGACCCTTCTAAAAGAAACTGCTCAAGATGGTTGGCAAAAATGGCACCATTTCTGCCAAGGAAATCGACTTTCCTCAGAGAACAACTCTGGCAGCAGAATCTAGAGGTTCCTGCTCGAAATACGTCAGTTTGGCATTGATTTTCTTCTGGCCATGGGGGACTCTGTATGGTAACGAACTTGTGCGAGAATTGCCAAAGGGCAAAGCTGCCTGCGGGAACCCTGCTGTGTTTAGTGCCCTGCTGTCAGCCTTAGCAGATGGTGCCCTCCTTGCCAGTAGCGGGTCATAGCTGGGTTTCCAGCTGCTGAAGAGGTCTGGAAGACGCACACCACGTGAGCAGATGTGAGGCAACACAGTGACCGCTCAGTGTGCGAAGTGGCAGCTTCTGCAAAGGTCCTTCTGGAAGATAGTAAAAGAGAGAGTGAAAACAGCTGTTTCCTGAGCTGCCTTAGACCAGGTGAAAGGAAAATAGGCCGTTGATTAATATACAACATGCCTCTCCAAAGTATAGAACGTTCCCCCCCCACCCCAGGGACAATTTTTTCCGCAGTGATTTGTCTTGAGTTCTCTCATCTATTGTGTAAGAAACCACTCCAGTATGTGGTGACCTAAGACAATAATGATTTAGTGTTTCTTACCATTCCTAGCAGGAACTGGGTGGTTTTCTGCCAGTCTAGCTCAGGCTCATTCTGTGGCTCTGTTCTGCTGGAGAGTGGCTGGGGCCTGGGTGTATCGGGGGACATGATGGGCAACTGGGCAGCTCTCTCTGGGTCTCGCAGTTGACCCGGCGTTTGGCTGGTGCCTTGGTGTGGTGCATGTGGCCTCTCCCATGGCTAGAACAGGCCTCTTCATGTGCTGATGGAGGCCTTGCAAGAGGGCAGCGAAAGTTGCAGCGCCCCTTGAGACCTGACCTTGGAAATGGCACGCCATCACAGGAACCACACGCCTAACCCAGGTTCAAGGCATGGGATAACAGACTCTGCCTCTTGGTGGGAGCAGTGGGCAGAGTTGTCTGAGGTATGGAGGCAGGGGATGGATTATCTATTGGTGTCATTATGATCTGCCAGCATGCCTTCCAGTCCCAAGGGCTCATGTCCCTCAAATGTGCAAGATACTCCCCTCACCCTGCTGTCTCCTCCTACGCTCCCTGCTCCATGTCAGACTCAAGGTCTGTGCTCTCTGTCTGTGTCAGGGCTGACTGTGAATGGGCTACCAGCTCCTTGGCTGTGGCCTCTCTCGATTCAGAGAGCTGACCTGAACAAACTGGCAAGACAGGAAGAGGGAGACTGCCACCGGCGCTCCTATTCAAGAGCGGAAGGGCGAGAGGCATCTGGCAGTGGATGGGCCGCTTCCCCTCTGACCCCGAGCGGGGCATGTGCTGCAGGGCCTTTGTTGGGAGCGCCCAGCTTCTAGCATCAGTTTTTTCTACCATTTGTCTATTGTTGAGTAACAGACCAACTAAAACCTTGCAGCTAAAACAGCAGACTTACTTTTTCTCACAATTCTGTGGCGTGATTGAGCAGCTCTGCTGGCTTTTCCTGGCTCTTTGCAGTCAGCTGGTGGCATGGCTGGGCTGGGTGGCCCAAGACTACCTCATGTAGATACTGGGACCTCGACTAGGGTCCAGGAAGTGGCTGAATGCGTCTCTGTGACCACACCATCTTTGTTTCCTCCCTCACACTACTACCTCATGGTCTCGCAGTCCTGAGGAGGCAGCTCTGGGGCCTCATCTTAAAGAGGGCCCACAGCTTCCCATCTGCCACATGGTATTGGTCAGAACATGGCACAGGACCAGCCTGGCCAGATTCAAGGGCTGGGGTGGTAGTTACTGTCTCTTGCTGGGAGGAGTGCCAGAGTCACATTCGTGGAGGCGTGGACCAGAGAGGCAGGATTCATTGACGGCTCCTTTTGTAACAAGGTCCTCAACGACATGGTAAGGGTTTGGATGAATTCTTGTGGGCTACTTTTAAAATTAACTCTCAAAAAGAAAAGCTGTTTTCTTAGTATAGGGGTGGGGTAATCAGCTAACCTATCCAAGCTGCTATAGTGGCTTGCATGTCGAGGCTGCCTGGCTTCTGTCCCCAGGTCTCCTGAGCAGTTCTTCAGGTATGGTCCCTGGACCAGCAGCATCAGCTGGCTGCTCTGATTCTTGTGGCCACAGCAGATGGCCTAAGTCAGCACCTCTGGGTGGGGCCGGCATGCTGCTCTTAACGAGACTTCCTGGTGATGGGGGTGCTTGTTGAGACATGGGAGTCTCTGTGCTTGGAAGTTCCAGCGGCAACTGGCTCTCCTGACGTAAGGAGTCAGACTCTTCCCATGTCTCCTCACCCTTGTCTGCAGGAGCTGCCAACCCCTTCCCCCGCCAGGGTCTTCTGTCCCTCTGAGGAGGATAGTCTCTGTAGTGTCTGGCCTGGATCCTGTTTGTGTCAGAGCGAGTCGGAATTTCCTTGTCTCTCAGGGGTCATTTCCTGACCATCAGGCTTGTGACACTCACTCTGTTGTGCCTGGGCACGTGGGTATAGAGGTGAGGGAGACATGGTCTCCAGACTCCTGGAGCAAAGGAGACGGTGTGGAGCAGAGGGAGACTACAGGAGGACAGTCCAGGTCAGCAGGGGAGGTGACAGATTCTGAGCTTGAGTTGTCCGGGCAGAAAGAGATGATACCCAGTGAGTAATTGATCCCCAGAGTTCAACTCAAAGGCAAGGCGGTAGTAGCAGTTTGAAAGTTATCATACACGTGACCGCTTAAAACAGCGTTTCCTTAGAGGTGGCTCCTCATCAAAACTAAGTGGGGTGTTTTATACCCTCTTCCCCCCTTGGCCCCCAGGTGTAACTGTTGGAACGTCAAGTGTCCTGGTGATTTGGGCCAGGTTTGGGAAACAAGGGCCCCAGCCCTGAGACTGGCACAGTTTGAGGAGAAGGACCAGAGGAAGAAGTGGGCACAGGATGGACCCTTGGGAGGATGCCCTGGAGTAGGAGCCACTGGCCAAGGTGGAGTCTGCGTGAAGAGTCTTCTGGAACTGAGGGTTGGGGGGATAGAAGACGACAGCCGAGAACAGGGCTTAGCTGCCAAGGGACTGGAAAGTCACGGGGGGAGGGTGTGGGAACGGGGCTCATGCGTGGCACTGCGGCATCGCGGACCAGAGTTGGTGGAGCCGGGCTGTGGTGATAGGAGACGGGGCGGGTCAGCTGGCTTTCAGAGAACTTCAAGGGCAGGGCAGGGTGGGGGAGGAGGGCTGCCTGGGCAGGCAGGTGCTTTGTTTGTTTTAATGGGAGGAACATTGGATGTTGCCAAAGGCGGACAGCCAGCAGAGGGTAAATGGGAGGAGGAGGCCAGGAGAGCGTCGTTGGTGGAGCCGAACCCTGGAGGAGAGAAGGATGGATTCCAGAGCCCCGCTCCTGGGGCTGGCCTTGAAGGGAAGGAGGGCTGCACTGTCTCCTCCTGGAGGGAGGGAGGTAAGGGCAGGGGCATGGGGCAGTGAAGGTTGGGCTGCTGAGATGGAGTTATGTCACTGTGCGTGAAAAAGGAAAGGAATGCTGCCCTTTTACCTCCTGAAATCCTTCAGCCCTAACAGCATGGTTAGAAAGGAGGGTAGACATGTAGGCTCAAGGCAGTGTGTGGGAGGGTGGGATGGGGGCCCTCACCCAGGGTTCTCTGGCATTCTCTGGGGATGTTCCCAAAAATGACTTTGAAGGGTGCTTAGCTGGGGGTACACGACAAGTTTGAAAATAAGAAAATGTTATGGGGTTTCCGCTAGCTTTAAAAACAATCCTCACTTAAGAAAATTATCCTGGGCACTGACTACTGGTTGATGACTGTCTTGGTAAACCCAAGGGTCTTGCACTGTGATTTTTAAAGCCTGGAATACACAACCAGGCTTCCCGAGTTTGTGAAAGACATTGGAAACACAGTCCTATCACGGAAAACAGTTTTAAAACAAATTAAATGCATCTCTATTAATCACCCAGTTGATATGTTTAGTGCAGTGCTTCAGGTGGAGATGAAGTGAAATGCTGGCTTTGTTTTTAACACAGTGGATGCCTGTTTAGCTTTATGAGCCAGGGGGGATCATGGCTAAAACTGTAGCCCTTGTAATCCTTGCAGCTTGTTAGACCACGGATTACACCGGCCATGACCTTCCGGTGTGGGCGGGGCTCTAGGTGACATGGTCTCAGCGTGTCTTTTCTCTCATTTACCCCAGGACGCATTTCACATCACGTGTATAGTGTCCAGCACACAGACCTCACAGTGTTCATTTTTTATGGAGATGGTTGGTGGGTTTTGTGGGCTTTTATGTTTTCCATGTGCGATCTCAAATATGGGGCGGGGGCTTTGTGTGAAGGAGCTCACTTGTGACTTGACTCATGCGTCATTGCTGTGCATTGTTTCCATGGTGGACGCGCTGTGGCACAGCAAGGCCTCCAGATTAGAGTTGGACTCACCTGCTTCCTGTGGCCCCTTGGAAAGCAGGTGAGTGGCTGGCGCCTGGTTAGCCCCAAAGCTCACCCAGCTCATAACACTGCCGAAGTTGGAAATGCTGTGTGCGATTTACATACACTGCTGTGTGGGTACATCATCTTCCTGGGTCTTTTATTCTTCCTTCTCCTTTTTCTCTTTCTCCACCTCCGTTTCAGTCCTCCCCCTCCTTTCCCTGTCTTGTTCCCTTTTCCTAATATTTCAGTTTCTTTGAAGGAAGTGTAGACTTTCAGGGCTGGCCTGGCATCCTCTTCCTCTGAGTGCTGTTTCCCAGGAAAGATGTGTCTGTAAGCTTGGCAGCTCTCAGAGTCCTTTCTTGCTCTGTGGGGTTCCAGGCTCGTGCTTGTTGCCGGGGTGCCACTGGCATCTGGGGCTGGGTGGTTACTTGTGGTGAGATGTGCAGCATCCCTGGCTTGGCTTGCTAAATGTCAGTGTTGCCCTCAGTTTCCTGACAAACAGCCCCTGGGGATGACAAGTTACTGCCCCTGCTGAGAACTCAGTTGTTTACACGTCTTTGGTAGCTGTTAGGATGAGAGCTTGGGTTCTGACAGCTGGACTTCTTGGAAGTGTATACTGTATATGGATATGCAACTAATCGGGTGGGTGGGTAAGAGCTTTTAGAGGCTACTTCAAGGGTACAGCATTTATGTGACAAAAGAAAACAGACTGCTTATCGTTTTCTGGAATCTGGTTAAATTGTTTAGGTAAAGGCAATAGCAGTGAACAAAGATGCATCGTTAGGACATGCATGTTTTATTGTTAGGTGATACAACTAGTTACCCTGTGTTTTAATAAATAACCACCTGAACTGAGGACATTTTGGGGATAGGGTGGGGAGAAAAGTGGAATTTTTGCTTAGCCAAGAGGGATTTTTCAATAAATCCGTGCCTCTCGTCTAACATATTCAAATACGTGTTTAAATTTTTATTTCCTGTTTTATATCTAGCTGGGTAGTTGTTCTTGTTGCAGATGTGGCTGCGCATAAGAGTCTAACACACACACGCAAGAGAGACCCAGAGATTCATGTCCCAAACCTGAAGAGCCGGGTTCACAGCCAGCCTGGGAAACAGATCCATCCCTGAATGACTGTGGTCCGTAATGTGACAAATAAAACTAAAAGGCAGTCATGGCGCCATGAGGTATTGAAGTTTCTCTTCTTTTTCTTCTCTCCTACAGAACCTGAAAGCAGATCCAGAAGAGCTTTTTACAAAACTAGAGAAGATTGGCAAGGGCTCTTTTGGAGAGGTGTTCAAAGGCATTGACAATCGGACTCAGAAAGTGGTTGCCATAAAAATCATTGATCTGGAAGAAGCCGAGGATGAGATAGAGGACATTCAACAAGAAATCACAGTGCTGAGTCAGTGTGACAGTCCATACGTAACCAAATATTATGGATCCTATCTGAAGGTAAGGCTTAAAATAACGTCATTTTCCATGATGCAGCACTCGGCTGAGGTACAAGCAGTGGATGTGAAGGACTCATATAATACAGCACAACGGAGTCAAAAGAACCTGGCTCTGATCGCTTTATCATCTTAAATGTCACCTACAGAACTATATTTTTGGTAGAAGTGTTTGATGTTGAAATTCTCTTTCAAACAAGAAAGTGTGGTTCTGAGTGGGACTTTGTCATCAAAAACTGTTTCATATTAAGTTATTAGAGCAACTATGAATCACCTCATTTTAAGATGGTTTATGATTAGTATCAAAAACTCATGCCAAACCAGGAAAGTTAATATTTTGATGCTTTCAGTTATCAACTGTGGTTTAATTTAATGCTGTTAAAAACTGCTGCTGAGGCCAGGCTCGGTGGCTCAGCCTGTAATCCCATGCTTTGGGAGGCCGAGGTGAGTGGATTGCCTGAGTCCGCGGGTTCGAGACCCGCCTGGGCAACTTGGCGAGACCTCATCTCTACAATAAATCAAAAAAATTAGCGGAGTGTGTTAGCGCACGCCTGTAATTCCGGCTACTTGGAAGGCTGAGGCGGAAGGATCACCAGAGACCAGCAGGTTGAGGCTGCAGTGGCTGGGAGTGGCCACTGCACTCTAGTCTGGGTGACAGAGTGAGACTCCAACTCCAAAAAAAAACCAAAAAACAAAAAAAAAACTGCTGCTGAGAATTGATAATATTACTTAGTGAATTTATCTACATTTGACTTTTAAGAATGCTAGGTAAGTAGATAATTACTTAAATAAAATAGTAGTTATAATAATACAACATTACAAATTGTCTTGGACATGCACCTGGTTCTTTAAGTGGTAAAGGATCGTATTAAAAATGGTTTTCTGATCCTGTGTGGAACTATTTTACCATTTTAGACGTTGTAGGGTAATCTTATTATACCGCGAGGAGAGTATAAGACTATTCTTTGTGTTTTAGGTTCCATGACATGTACCTGTTTCACTGAAATTACAAATGTAGTGTCTTTTAAAATGGGGCCTTGGAAATCTTATGAATTAGTGAAAAAAACCTATGAAATAATTCTTGTGGAAACTGCAACTTTGGAGGAAGAAATGATGATTTCCTGGGGGAGGCAGCAATATCCCTGGAAAATTTGGACCAGGTCTCCTCCTCTCCTGGGCTTATCCTCTAAATTCTCTTAGGTGCAACTTGCAACCTGCTCTGATATCAGAAGGGATAGTGTGGGTTTTGGCTTTGTGGAAATGGGATACTAAGGCATAAGTTGAAGGATGGAAATGTTGCGAACCATTGGTTTTTTACTGAAATGAATAATATTTAAAGGAAATAAAAACTGAGTGGCAATCCTATTTTTTCCCCTTGTGTAAAAGATGTTAATATGTCATTAGGTTAAATGCAGCATTTTGAGATGGAAAGAGTGAGTTTTAGAGCCCAGTGTCACCATACTTGAATCTCGTTGTCATTTTCTTTGGTGTATGGACTTGAATGAGTTATTATTTATTTATTTTTAACTAACTTGCTTTCTCATTTGTAAAATGGAAAGTTATGTTTTATACCGTATTGCTGCAAAGGCTAAATGGAATTAAGTATGTGAAAGTACCTGGCATATAGTAGGCACTTAATGAGTGCTGATTTCCTTCCTTAATTGATAGAATTTATTCATACTTCATCTTTTAAACGACTTTGCAATGAAGGTAATTTGCAGTGAATATATCTAGTGAGGTCAAACCAAAAAAATCAGGACCAAAGAAGGAGGAGGAGGAATGCCAACACCAAGAACAAATATTGCTGTGATGGTGCAGCTGGTTTGGGTCTTGACGGGGCAGCATGGGAAGCGTCACATGTGCAACTTCCATAGGGGAATGCCAGTGTTGTCTTGGTGTTGAATTTCTATCAAGAGCAAACAAACAGCTAAAGAAACTCAGCTTGGACTGTGTCCACTGTATTGCTTAACATCCTCTGTGAAATGACTTCAACAGTAGTGTTGTAGTAAATCCAGAGTTGGGTTTCTTGTGGTATGCTGATGTTGTATTTTAATATGAATTATGACACCTTTGGCAAAGAAAGTATAGAAGATCCTCACAAATATGTGGTGGTTTACACCAGCTAATATTTAACTATGGAAATGAAGGATCAGTGGCCCAAAATATCTCTTCGACCTCAGCTCCTTAGCAAAATCTTCATTGCATGCTGGAATAGATTGCTTTATCGTGGCCAAATATGGTGTTACCTTGACTATATCTATCTAGAGATTCCATCCCATGTGTCCTGCTCTTGCTGAGTTGCCAATTCTACGACGTCAGTTGCAGATCAGCATAACCTTGATCTGTGGTTGCCTAGTGTATTTTGTTTAGTTAATATCATGTCAGCTGCTTAAACGTATAGTGACTGAAACCTGATAGAAGTTTCTCTCTCGCTCACTGGTTGCCCTGATTCATGGGCTGTTTTCCTCCAAACACTGATGCAAGGACCATGTTCCTTCTAGCTTACCATTCATCCGTCTTCTACACGTGACTGTGTTCAGCTGCCACAAGCCAATGGGAGGGAAATGGGAGACTCGTGTGGGGAGTTCTTATGTGCCCAGGCACAGACGTAGAACGCATTGTTTCTGCTCACATTCTCTGGCCAGAACTCAGTTACATGGCCACACCTTACCCAGGGGAGGCCGGGAAATGTCATCGAATCGTGTGCTTCATGGGAAAGGGAAGCAGGCTGGGTGCACAACCCGCTGGACTTTTCTAAAGCCACTTCATCTATAAAGGAAGTGGAATAACTTAGGGAGTGGTCTTCTCCAGAGACTGGTGACCTCCAGGTAGGGTGAAAAGTTATTGGTAATTTTTTCCAAAGTGCTCTCTATTTCACGAGGCAAATTGTCCTTTAGGAAGTATCACTGCCACAAGAGTGCCTGGAATAACATCACTGTTGTGAAAAGTTGGCCTTGGCGTTTTTAAACCATGGAAGAGACAATTCTGTCTTATTTAGCTGAAAACATATTGAACTGCTCTTGTTAAACAATAATTAACTATAATAATCGGGCAGGATAAGAATCCAGATCTATAATTCTGTCTGCCCATTCTTGTGTAATGGAGTGTCATGGAATGCCTTGGCCCAGAGAGGACCCTCTGGAATGAGTCAGAAGCTACTCTCCCATCGTCTTAGTAGGCTTCAGAAGTTTGAATTATTATAGTCCTAATGTCCAGTAAGATTAAATGGATTTGTAAGACAAATGAGTCTTTGACACAGAGTTGGAAATAGCTGTGCTTTATGTGATTTTCGTTGCCATTTTAAGACATTCCCCATAGTGACCAAACTGAGTATTGTTGGTTCTTTAAGAGGTGATTGGAGAGGGTGCTTTAGGATTTCACCTTGTGTTAAAGGACTTTTACATAGTAGGACTGCACAAAGAAGAGGTTCCCAGAAACTGGTTTCTTTGTTGCTAGGTTAGCATTCAAAGGTCTCATGATTATGTTTTGGTTTCATTCATCAGTCTAGAAAAAGATTAAAAACAATAGGTAAGTGGTCTAAGCATACTGAATGTTACTAAGGATCAGGAGAGTGGTGTTAATTTTGACTGTAGCAGGGATGTAAAATCACAGAGTCCTCTGTAGCGTATTTTTTCCCCCAAAGATTAAAAACAAAGACAAGGATAACAATTTAGGGAGGAGAGGGAACAATACAACAGTGAACATTTTTGCTTATACTGGTGATTGTTAGGCCTGGGAAGGTCTTAAAGACGATCACATACTCTCTGTTGTAATTTAAGTGTTTAATTTTTGGGAAATTAAGCCAGCTAGACTGTTAACCAAAACCTTCCATGTCCCAACCATTGTACCACTGGGGTTGTCTACCACAGAAATAACCATCCACAAAGCCAAATGAAACTGCCTGTGTGGGGGTGGGACAAGGTATGGGGTCGCATGCCGGAGGGGAGGGAGAGAATTATACAGTTCTGCTTTTTAGTTTGCCAGTGACAATAGGGTACAGGGTGGGGCAATACAGGCTTCTGCCTGTTTTTTTCCTTGTGCGGCCTTCACACGTGTTGAGCTGTCTGTCTCTTCAGCAGTATACATTTCGTTGTTTTAGTTTGCTTTGAGGAAACTAAACAGCCTGTCAGAGTCTCCATATTGAGCCACCTAACGTTGTAGCTAGGGTTTCAGTTTTGGATTCTAGTATGCATACTCAATTGTCTGGGTGCTCTTTGGGCCGCTGACTTCCTTGATGATAAAATGCAAATAAATGTCTTATAGGATGACTTACAAGGTTGAGATCATGTATGTAAGTGCCTGGCTTATAGTTGATTTTTAGCAAATGATAACTTATTTTTTTTAAATAAAGGAAGTGTTATCTGTGCCAAATGACTCAAAACCTATGAGTCTTAAAATATCGTTAGCATGCTAAAAATAAGGTTTGTCATTTTCCTTTATGGTAAATGATTTAGTACTCTCAAACATCAAGCCAGCTTAATAAAGCAAATTACGTACAAGGCAAATTTTCAAATTTTTACTTGTCATAGCAGTTTTTATTGTAGGATGATTTTGAAGGAAACATGTCCTATAAAGTAGTTGTCCCATAGTGAATTCAGATCCCTGACTTACAAGTACATTTTCATCAGTTCCTAAAAATTGTCTGGGAAATTTTACCCATCAGATTCACTAGAAAACTAATAAGGGAAAGTCCCTTGATGAGTTCTAGAAAACTAAGTACTCTATGAAAGTACACAGTATTCTGGTAAAGCGTTGATTGTGTGGGTACATTACAGATTCATCATTTCACCTTAGAGGAATTTTTCAGTTATATTCTTTGGGCTTCATGTTTGTCGTTTGTTTTTTTCTTCCTTCCTCAAAGAGAAAATAGTAATTCCCGATGAAATAGAAAAACCAATCATTTTACCCTTAGGAAAAGACGTTTAAAAAATGGATGTAAATGGTGGGCATCTTTGGGAACGAGGCTGCTGCGCAGGTCACCCTCTGTCTGGAGTCTTTGTTTATACCTGTCGTCCCAGCGTCACTGTTAATAGCCGCTCCCTCACTCTCAGATGCATCCTACTCTGGACAATAGCATATCATCAGCCTGTTATGCCATATCTCCAGGAAAACACACACACACACACACACACACACACACACACACACACACACAATTCTCTGCCTTGCCCACGTTGTATTATAATTTCATGATCTTTTTGTATCTTAGAGAAGAAATAACCAGTAGCTAGCTACTGGATAATGAACGTATCCCGCTAGGACATGTTTCTGAATTGTCTCTTTGCTCTCACCCATTTCTCCTAGTGACTTCATCGCAGATCATGCTCTTGTATTGGCCTCTGGCTTCAGACGTTCTTAGGATTGCAAATGGATGAATAGTTTCTGAGTACACTTTAGTTCAGATTTAGTTCAGATGTGTGCCTGCCATGGATGAAGCCTCCAAGGCCTCAGAAATTCTGACCAAAGCACACCGTTTCTTTCCCATTTTTGTCTTTCCTCCTTCCAAAGACAGAGTCCTGGCAGTACTTTCATTGAAACAAGCATCCTCAAACTAAACTTAAATGGCTAGACAAGAAAGTTGAGCTGCTCCCATGTGGAGAGGTCCTTGTATAGTCTGGGGGGTTTCCTGTTTTTTTGACAGAGAGGTGGACAAGCCCACCTAAATCTGGTACCCTGAACCTCTCTGTACCCCCTGTGACTGCCCTGTATGGACCTTTTCTCACTGAAGGTGCATGTGGCAATGTCTGCAGACATTTTTGGCTGTCACAACATCCTGCAGTGCCCAGGGCAGCCCTGTGCAGTCACTTATCAGATATTAGTAGTGCGACGGTTGAGAAGACGCTGAGCAGTGCTCTTTTGTCCCAGAAATAGGCGCAAGTAATGGTATTTCTAGGGCTGACATTTGGGACTCTGGAAATGTCCCAAAGGGTATTTTGGACAGAGGAGCTCAGGGACCTTGATTTTGCCCACTGTGATTTCTGTGAGCTTTGAGAGTGTCATGAACAGGACGTGTGGACGTGTCCCAACTCAGGACAGTGCTTTTCCACTGTTCAGGCCTGTCCAGCTTTTCTGGCTTACTTTTGTTCTGATGTAGGAGAGGGCAGAAGGCAGAATCTGATGGGCTGCAGAAGATTGTTCGTTGCAGGGATGGTTTATGTAAGTGTTGACCAAGATGCTGGCTAGTCAGTTTCTGCAGCCGAACAGTAGATCCCTCAGATGAGAGGGAGCTGCCCCTTCATGGAGCAGTGTCATACTGGGAAGCTTGTGATTTTCCCTTGGACACTCGTGCTCTTACTACAAAACTAAGATCCCCTGAGACATTATTTAATATTTAGACTGGCACTGTGTACCTGGAGGCGCTCACCTGGCTCATGTTTTAGAACAAGATGGTGATTGCCAAGGTAAGAAATAATTATCAGGTTTTAAATTTTGACCTTGGTCATTAGAGTAGTGTCAGTGAAAGCGAAAACAAATGAGGGGCTGATATCTTGACCTTTTTTTTTTTAACCTTTTTCTGGGTGTGTTTGACGCTTTTGGTTTTTTATTTGTTAAACACAATATGCTATTCTTAGTGCTAAAACAGAGATGTTCCTGCTATAGCCTTGGTTTAACTTCTTTGGTTTAACTTCTCAGCCAATAAAATGACCTGTTTTATTCTGTTATATCAGTTGTTGGTAATTTTCTTGTTGTCTTTCTTCCTTTTTCACTTTTGGATCTCAGATGAGGAGAATTGAGTTTTTCCTAGTTTGCAGTTGATAACACCATCATCACTGATCTGTGTAAGATCGTTCTCTGTTTCAATATGTGTCTGTGTCTTCAATAGACAAAGTATGGTTTTGTGTAATGTATATGAGTTTATTTACCCCTACAAAATTATTATTATTTTTTTATAGAGACAGGATCTTGCTATGTTGCCCAGGCTAGTCTTAAACTCCTAGCCTCAAGCGATTCTCCTACCTTGGTCTCTCAAAGTGCTGGGAGTACAGGCGTGAGCTGTCACACGGGCACACCTGGCCCGACATACTTATTTTTTAAAAACATATATAGTAAAACTCACTTTTTGGGGTGTATAGACCAGTGTGTTTTAACATAAGAGGGGAACCCAAAAATGAGAATTTATTTATAAAAAATTGTGTATTTATTCTTACATGTTTAAAATTCAGTCACCCTCAAAGTATTCTCCATTTGATGCAATACACGTATTGAAAAACTTTTTCCACTGCCCGAAATAGTTTTTGAACTCGTCCATTTTGATGCCTTTTAGTGCTTCTGCCATTTTTGCTTCACCTCTTCCATAGGTGGGTTGGGACATGGGGTCATGCCGTTTTTTGGTCAAAAACTTCTGGACACTCAGCATGGTGTGAGCATCTGTGTGGTAAATCACCCATCATGAAATGGCCAAATGTGTTGAAAGAATCTCCCCCCAAAAAATTCACTGAAGCCGAGTGTAGCCTCTTACAACAGTGCTAGCCAGTACACTGATGCCAGTGGGTTCCTAAAACACTTACCTAAAGGGGAATCTTGTACTACAAGAGGCCTGCCTTCCAAAAACTTATTTTTGTTTGGTTTGGGTTTTTTTGGTATCCCCCTTCATATGTGTAGATTCTTATCAGTACCACCACACATACGATACAGAACAATTTCAACATTCTAAAGAATTCCCGTACCATCTGCCACTCCTGGAAACCATTGATTTGTCCTTACAGTTTTGACTTTTCTAGAGTGTTGTAAGTGAAATCACATGCTATGCAGCCTTCGTTAGTGGCTTTTTTCAGTTAGTGTCATGTGTGTGTCTATGTTTTTTTGAGTCGGAGTCTCACTCTGTTGCCCAGGCTGGAGGTGCAGTGGCACATTCATGGCCACCACAGCCTCAACCTGCTGGGCTCAGGCAATCCTTTCACCTCAGCATTCCAAGTAACTGGACCACAGGTGTGCACCCGGCTAATTTTGATTTATTGTAGAAACAAGATCTTGCTAAGTTGCCCAGGCTGGTCTCGAACCCCTCTCACCTCAGCCCCGCAAGGTGCTGAGATTACAGGCGTGAGCCACCGCACCCGGCTCATGTATGTATTAATTGTTCCTTTTTGTTGTTGTGTAGTACACTGTTGTATGAATGTGCCGTAGTGACCTTCTGAAGGCCGTTTAGGTTGCTTTTAGAATTTGGTGATGTTGAACAATGTTGCTGTAAACTTTCATGTACCATTTTTGTATGAATGTAAGTTTTTTTTCCCCTCTAGGATAAATATCTATAAGTAGGATTTCTGGGTTATACAGTAAGTGTTTATTTGATTTTCCAGAGTGGCTGTATCATTGTACATTCCCATCAGCGTTTGGGATATTGACAGTATTTTTTATGTTAGCCATTTTAGTAGATGTGTAATGGTATCTCATTGTAGTTTTAATTTGCATTTTCCTAATGGCTGACGATTTTGAGTATCTTTTCATCTGACTTAATATTCCCATGCAGTACTTTGGCCTTCACACTCTGAAATAGGGTACTAGTTTTAGTTAAATACTACCATGTGCTTGTTCATAGTAGCCTTATCAGTTTATGCTCCCACTGGCAGTGGGTTTTTCTCTGTTTTCTTTCTTCTTTTTTTTTACTTAAAAAACCTTTATTGGTCTGTAATTCACGTACCATACTGATTCATCCATTTAAAATGTACCTACAATTCAGTGGTTTCTGGCCCAGTCACAGAGTTGTGCAGCCATCAGTATAATCAGTTTTAGAACATTTTCATCACCTCAAAAAGAAACCCAGTAGCTATCAGCATTCACTCCCCATTTTCTCCCAACCCCCCAGCCCTAAGCAACCACTGCAAAATACTTTGCTTGTTCTGGATCCCTCATATAAATGGAACCATAGAATATTCGTCCTTTTGTGTCTGGCTTCTTTCACTTGCCATGTTTTCAAGGTTCATTTGTGTTGTAGCGTGTGTCAGTACTTCATTTTTGTATTGCTAGATAGTATTGCATTGTATGGATAGACTGCATTTTATTATTCATTAGTTGATGGACATTGGGGTGGTTCCTACTCTTTGGCTGTTATGAATAATGTTGCTGTGAACGTTTGTGTACAAGTTTGTGTGGACATGTTTTCATTGCCCTTAGGTAATACTCCAGAGTGGAATTATAGGGTCATGTGTATTTTGGGAGTCCTCAGCTAAACTGGGATTCCAGTGTCAGGGTGATTAGCAACGCTGCCCCAACAGGAAGTGAAAGGCAGCTGGACATGGTGTTTACAGTGTGCCTTTTGTGGCTTACATCTTTTACCTGGTGGGTGGCCTAATGCCTAGTTGTCTGACCCATGACCAGGGGTTCCCTCAGTGGGAAACTTGTTTATACTGGCAGATGCCCTGTGGCTCTTGTGACCCATGTCCAGTTTATGCCTGCCTGACCATCGTTCTGGCACTGGGAGCTCGACCTTGTGTTCTCCCTGGCGTCCTGGGGAAACCCTGTTC
This sequence comes from Tarsius wallacei, assembly GCA_963574415.1. NCBI lineage: Eukaryota > Metazoa > Chordata > Mammalia > Primates > Tarsiidae > Tarsius > Tarsius wallacei. Next base: position 35,031 of record CAUYQG010182251.1, read on the forward strand.
TTCAGATGGAAGGTACGATTTCAGTACACCACTACTACAAGAGAAAACAAGTTCAAAGATTTCTTTCTTTTAGAAGATGCTTTTCTAAAACATTGATATGTAATGATTGTAGATTTCTTGGGTGCATGTGATATTTTGATACATGCATCTAAAATATACTAATTATATCCAAGTTTAAAGATTTGTTGCTTAACGGATCTTGGGCAGGGAGGGTTCAGTTAATTGGGAGGACAGTCCTCTGTCCCCAATCACACCGGACAGGAATGAAGAATCAGGCAGAGAGAGAGTACAAGAGTGTGGCAGCTAGCGGTATGTTTGAGAGTATTCCTTTTGGGTGTGGGGCACTTTAAGTTTGGGGGCACTTGCCTGAGTGGTCTGTTTAAAGGCACACAGGAAGCCCAGTCTACTAAGCAGGGAGATGCCTCGAAGTCCTTATCTCTGACCACTGGCCTGGGCCATTTGGGTGTGGTGGAGACCTGGAAACTGTCAAGGGTGACTGAACACTGATTCTGGTAGGAACAAGTTAAACTGTATTTGAAATGAATGCCATGGCAACATAAGATTTTAAGACTTTACTACAATGTGGTAACACTGTACTTAACCTTTTGAGAAGCTTCTTTTTGTTTTTATTGTTTGTTTATGTATTTATTGGAACTGTTAAGACTCTTCCATAGCGACTTTTGCTCTCATGGCACTGAAGGAGCGTTCTGGTTCCTCTTTGTTTCCTTTTCTAGAAACTTTGTTATTATAGCCAACCTAGTGGTTGTGAAGGGTCTCTGTCTAGCTCTTGACATACATTTCCCTCATGGTTAATAATGAGCATGGTTTGTCTACTTTTTTTGGCCAACATTAATACCGTAAAACTTTCTGCTTTTCTCCCAAGCTCTTAGCTAGAATATAGTATTTTCTGATATTTATTTGCATTTCTCTTAGTGGTAAGTCTGAGCATCTGTTTATATGTTCTTGGCCATTGTGATTCTCCACTGTGTTGAACTCTTTGTTCATATCTTCTGTGAAGTTTTCTGTTAGGTTTCCTGTCTCCTAGTGTTTGAGAGATATATTTAAGTTATTAATTCTTGGTTTTTGATACCACAGTTGTCTTCTCTGACTCTATCATACTACTTTTAATTTGAGGTGTCCTTTGTTGGGGGAAAAAAAATCCTTAGTTTTCATATGGTTACTCCATCAGTTTTTCATTTATGATTTCTGCTTTTGGGAACTTGTTTAAGAAATACATCAACTTTCCATAGGTTAGAAATATATTTAAAATTTTTCTTCAATTAGTTTTATAATTTTGACTTTTAAAATACATTTTAGTATTTAAAGTATTTTTCTTTAATTAGCTTTATAATTTTGCCCTTAAAAATACATTTTAGTATTTAAAACAGCAAGAGGCTGTTGGGAGGGGAAGAAGTCTGGGTGGCTTGGACTGTCATGGGAGACCACATGGTTTTCTTTATGCTTTTGAATGCACTGTAACACGAGATCATCACCATACATTGGTTTCAGATTTCCTTTTGGTACTTTCCCTCTGCATTTTGGGCCAGGGGGGTTTATGGGCTAATACAACTGGAGCTTAACTTGGAGTAGAGGTTTTAGGCCTGTGCATTGGCTTTCGGAAGGAGGCATGGAGAAGCTAGAGACAAGACCTAGTTGGACATGGAGGACTGTTTTGTTTTGTTTTGTTTACTTATCCCTTTCTGTTCTTTTCTGGCCATCCTGACCCCAAGCTCCAGAGGTCCGTAGAGCTCTCTCTGGAGATCTTGTCCTGGCTGGGAATGAAACCAGGCAGTGTGGTCACCTAGTCTTGGGACCGGTTTCCTCATCTGCAGGAGAGACTGGGCTTTTCTGTCTGTGAAGTTCTTTGCTGTCTCCGATCTGACGTGACTCAACCTGCCATGTAATGCAGTGTCCCTTGGGTCAAGTCAGAAATCAGAATGAAAGGTGATTAGAGCTGGAAAGGCCCTGGGGGCTCCTAGCCCTTTTATTCTCTAGACTAGTACGCTGTGGCACAAAGAAGTGACATGATTGCATTTTCCCTGCTGTCACAGAGGCCGGACCTGGGGCAGGATGCAGGGCAGAGGCACCTCGGTCCTGGACCATCCCTAGCTTCCCAGCAGTCACCTGGTGTCCCGTTACATATCTCTCCCCGATTCCCTTTTTGGATTTCCTCTCTCCGGTGGCTTGTTCTCCTTCTACAGAGGGTATTTCAGATACTCACTCAGTAGTTTAGCCATTTTGCAAAGTTGGGAGGGGGAAGGGGAAGCGTTGGTGGAGTAGACGTGGCGGCACTGCCTTGTCAGAGACAGCTTTGCTGGCTCCTGCCCTCGATGGCGTTGCCCACCCATCTGCCCATTTATGGAGGTCTGTTGTCGGCCTGCACCGTCTTGGGGATGCAGGCATCTGCTCACAGCGTAGCATGCCATTTGCAAGTGGCCAGTGAGGTCCCACCAAAAGCTTGAGCAAGTCAGCAAGGCAGAGGGCTTGCAGGCTCCTGGCCCAGAGTCCCCACATCACACTTGCCTGGAATCTGACGTAACACCTTTAAAAGACCATTTTGAATTTTTATTTACTGCCACCTTATTGATTGGGCAGGTTAACAGGAGAAATTCTTGCCTAACACGTGTCCATGGCTTTGGTCCATCTTCAGCACTTCGGTGATGGTCACCACTGTACTCATCTGTGGTGGGCGTGTGAATTAGGATTTGTGCCAGGATCCACTTTGACATAGATCCAAAAGCCTAGCGTCCACACATCTCCCCTTTGGGTGTGGCTGGAAATTGGACTGTGTCAATGATAATGAAGGTGCTGCTTCAGCTGCCAGGTGACTGTCACATGAGTAGGGCAGCCCTTGTCCCTCCCTCTCCTGTGCCTACACCCAGTCTCTGCCAGGAAGCTCTTGGGTTTTGTGGTCCTGCACCTTCCTTTGTCAGCACCGCTTTGTTTCTCACTTGTGGATGATTCTGTGGTTTCCTGTAAAGCTACCAGGCTGTGATTACATTCCTTCTTGTTGTGGTCATTCCAGTTACTAGGAAAGTGGCTGTCTACAGAGCTGTATCCTTCCTTTTTACCTGTACGTCCTAGGGCAGGTCTGCAATAACATTGCTTTTTTGTCTTGACAGTTGAGTCCTCTTAGGCTCTGGAGAAGAGGCTGATGTGGACATTTCTGTAATGAACGACTGGTTTAGATTTTTGCCTTTTGAAAACCGACCAGACCTAAAGGTTTTATTGTTGTGTTTGAGAATCCTTTTGTCCCTGTTGTGGTGGTTCATCTTTAGAGAAGTAAATTAATTTGCAAGTGACTTTTTTCTCCTTCCTTTTTGATTGGATACCTGCAACATATATTTGAATCAAACTTTTAAGACACAAATATTCTCCATCATAAAAACCGTTACATCTTTTCATAAATCTTCTTTTCTTTGTAAGCTTGATACACAGATAACTGTAAACAGAGTATTCTGATTTTCATTATTCATATTTCTGTGGTGGCAAGGATCAAATATTTGTAGGCATCTCTTTGAGAGAAAGCCAATGTTTTTTAAAAAGGCAACTGTGAGATGACATATATAAACAGTTTTGCTATCTCTGAGGTTGGGAAGTATTGATGTTTTAACATTGGGTGACTCTTGGCTTACTGCAGATTGAATTGCTAAGAGTAATTTACATAACCTGTTAAGTAGACCAAGCGTTGTTCCCCTGGATTAGGGACTCAAGTTAGTTTACTGAATTTTGATTATTTTTAGTTGAATTAGTATGCAATTGGTTTTCTGATTATATGCTTCAATTGGATCTAATGACTTTTCCCTGTCATTACAAATGGAATCAGTGGAGATAGGTCAATGACAAGGTTGATTATAGATCAGTGCTTACAGAAGCTAATCGTCTGCAATTTGCATTTACATGCAAGCTTTTTCTCCTGCTTCTAGTCGAGGCTGGTGCAGGATGGTACGTGGATTTTAGAGTCATCATTGATCACATATTTCCAACAAGTGTGATGCGGTGGAGTTGGCTTAAGTCAAAATGCTTGGTAGAAAACATTGGGTCTTTGCCAGTAATGATCAATAGGCCATGCTTCTTTGAGACGGAATTGCCATGACATTTGCTTTTTACACTGAGCTGTGGCATGAAGCCTTCCCTCGTCTCCTTTATACCTTGCTGGGTCTGTGTTTCTGGACACTTTTCCTTTTGGAAGTTGAGGTTCCGTTCTGAGGCCACAGACTTGTCCATAGAAGAAAAGGAACACAAATATGCCACATGCAAAACCACAATGATTTCTTTGATTGCAGGGACCTTTGGGCCAGCTTGCGGTAAGAGCTTGCCTTTAGAAGATGCTTTGGTTCCCGTCAGTGGCTTCCTCTCCTCAAAGGGATGGCAGCCCGAGGGACAGTGGGCACATGACCTGACATCGACAGACCTCCATGGAGGTAAGCTGCTCTGTCAGTGTCGCCCAGACAGACATGCACCTTCCTTGCCCATCAGCCCCGAGCCTGTGTCCATCCACACCCTGGACATGTGTGGACGAACACTGGAAGCTGTTTCTCTTGCTTCCAGCCAAGGTAGGGTTCAGCTACCTCAGGGAACAAATGACCCTGCGTTCACTGGGCTTAGAAATGAGTGGAGTGAGAGAAAGCCCTAGCAACTTTCTCCTGTTTGAGGACAGGAGTTCCTCTGAGATGGTGGTCTTGGATTCTGGACAGCTCTTTACGGTTTTGTGCCTGCCCCTCAGTGCACAATGGGTTTTGTTCTGGCCACCATGAACCATCGTTGTCATTTGTGATGAGTTGAAAGAGTCTGTTTCCCTTCTTACTTGAATTAAGAAAGAAGCTGTCAGCAGGGTTATTGATAACCACTTTGGTGGTCACCCAAACCTGAGTCTGGTGTTAGTGTGTGCAAATTTCAGAGACCAAAATCTAATCTTCCTAGAAGGCATGGCTCCAGATCTTGGCCCAGGGAAAGCACAGCACGGTAGACCAGAAATCTGCATTTCCCCAGAACAAAGTTACAGACTAAAAATGGGTGGCAACCCTGGGTCGGCTTGGTTGTTGTTAGCAGCTGTCGTGGTGCTTCCTTTTGCTCTGTTGCCTTCTGATTATGGATATAGCAAAACAAGCTAGTGTGTATCCTGGGGAGTTTGTAAGTTTCTTTTGTCTCTAAGAAGTTACATTGCGGAGCTGAAGAGAAATTTTCACTTGTATTCTTGGGAAAATCTGCCGGGAGTGAACTTTCCCTTTTACCGTGTAAAAGTACAAGATCTTTGCAAGTTGAGGAACGGCGGGAGAGAAGTTGGTTTAAACCCACGTATGATCTTTCCACCTTTCTTAATAGACCGCATGTCTCCCTTTTGGTCGGTAATGGGGAGAGTGAGTGTGCTTGGCCATTGCAGGTGTGTGAGTCATGGCCGGTCCTGCTCAGGTGTGTTCTGTAAGCACACGAGGGACCGTGCCACACTGCTGTGGTGTCGGTGACCGGTGACTGTGGTTGGTGGTAGTCACTGCGGAATTTTTGTGAGAGCCTGTCACATACCCCGCTGTGAATGTTTCCTTTATGACAGTTTGTACACAATTTAGAAAGGGGGACCGTCTTCAGAGTTAACTCTTTTTTTTCTTCTTTTATACCCACCCTTTAAGATCATCCTTGTGATTTTTAAGGATATATATCTTTTAAGCTCACGATCACACTCAGATGTTGTGCTCTCATGAGGCTCTGCCTGGTCTGGACGTATCAGGAAGGTGGTTCCTGGTTCTCATGCTCGTCTCCTTTTCAAGCCTCCCACGATTGCACACTTTCTAAGGGTGCACTGTGCTCTCCGCAGTCTTTGCCCTTTTTTCGTGGACCGTGTGACCCAAACAGCAACTTTTTTTTTTTTTTTTGAGTTGGAGTCTCACTCTGTCGCCCAGACTGGAGTGCAGTGGCCGCTCCCAGCCACCGCAGCCTCGACCTGCTGGGCTCCAGCGATCCTTCCGCCTCAGCCTTCCAAGTAGC
>CAUYQG010182253.1:0-36514 GCA_963574415.1 Tarsius wallacei
CACACTGGAGAGGAGGTTCCAGTCACCAGAATCATCAGGCAGGCTACCTGAAATTCAAACGCATGCCCCGTTGCTAAAGCTAAACTTCTCTCAACATACATGGTCATCTTCAGGTATCAGCAAATTATTTTTAAAATATTGTTTTCCATCTGACTTGTTTTAAAATCTCTACTTTCAGTGTATATTTTATGGTGTCCATAATATGCTAGTAAAGTAGTACCTGTATACTTTGTAAATAAACACAAGCATCTGCAAGATGCTTACCTTCTTAAATTGATGGGTTAGAGGACCCCAAACATCAGAGACTAGTGTTTTGGGTGGCCCACCAAGTGCCGCATCACGGCTGCCCCTTCTTTCTAAGGAGCATGGCCATGCACGTACCTTTATCAGGAGCAGGCAGGTGGGGATGGCTACGTGGCTAGTGTTGTCTGTGGAAGTTTTAATATGCTCTCTCCAACCCAGGTCAACCAAGCATGGCAGAGACGGTAGAAGGGGCAGCTCAGCTCGGAGCTCATGCCATTCACCTTTACCTAGGCTTTAACCCATGACAGGCAGCTCTGAGGACTACACATGCATAATATATTTGATCTATGCAGCAAGACTTGGAGAGAGACAGACAGAGCCCAAGATGCACAGCAAGCCACGGCCTCACTCGCTGCTCGGTGCCAGTTGCACTTGGTACTGATTCACAGTGGGCAGCACCTCCAGGCTTCTGCCCAAACCCCCAGCCCTCCAGCTCTCAGAACAGAATGAGAAAGTGACACAAAGTTAGAGGAGTAGTCATGACCTAAGGCTTGGGAAATGTGTAGCCTTAGCAATAAGGGTACAAGCTCTTGTTTTAGAAATAAACAGACTTGGCTTGCATATGGGTTCTACCACTTGTCTGAGCCTTTGAGTCTCTATTTGCTCATCTGGAAAATGGGGATAACCTTGGCCTTGCTCACAGAACTGTTGGGAAGATGAAACGAGCTAACACACAGATAAACAGCTCTAGCACTGCAACTGGCTCAGAATAAGCATAACAACCCTTTAAAAAACATACACTTTCATTGAGTCTTTCAAACTAACTTCAATTACTATTAATTTTTTCCCCAATTAAAATGTAATTATCTTAACTACTTCACTTTCTGCTTGGGATATTTTTTTTTTTTAATAGCATACCTAAACAAGGGAGGACCTCAAAAGTCCCAGTATTTATAAAAAAAGTAGTATATTTATTCTTACATATTTAAACTTTAGTCACCTTCAAAGTACTATCCATTTGATGCGATACACCTATCAAAATGCTTTTCAAAACAGTTTTTGAACTCATCAATTTTGATGATTTTAGTGTTTCTGCTGTTTTTTGTTTCACCTCTTCAATTTTGATGATTTTAGTGTTTCTGCTGTTTTTTGTTTCACCTCTTCCACGTTGGCAAAAGGTTTCCCTTTGAGGACTTTTTCATCTGGGGAAACAACAACAAAAAAGTCCCCCAGGTGAATAGGGAGGGTGGGGCATGGGGGTCAAAAACTGTTGAACACTCAGAGCAGTGTGGGCAGGTAGTGTGGTCATGGGGGAAGCCAGTCACCTGTTTGCCAATTGTGTTTCTTCTGCAAATTGTGATGCAAACTTCTCAAAACTTTCAGATAAAAACCGATGAGCATATGATACCTAACCCTGAATTGTACCCCATATCTTTAAGATAAAAAATTAAAATTTCCAGATAAAAACCAGTGGGTTCCTAGAACATTTACCTAGCAAGAGAAGCCTGTATTATAAGGAGCCTGCCATCCAAAAGATAATTCCGGTTTTTCTGGGTGCCCGCTCATATAATAATGTTTATAATCAGAAAAAAATGCTTCAATGGGATTAAAATAAAACACAACACACAGAGTTTAGGTTAGGACTAGAATGCTCACTTTGGTTTGTGTTAAGATTGCTGGTCACCTGAAAGATTTAGAGCTAGTGCTGGGGCAGAGGGGTAAGGAGGGAGAGGCAGACTTGTTGGTACTCACTCTGATTTGCTCAAGTTTCAGTTCTCCAGGTAAATCTGTGTAAGCAGGAAAGACGAGGAAAAAAGAATGGAAAAGGGATGAGATCGAGTGTTCTGACAATGAAGAGGTCCTTAGATCCAGCCTTTGCCCTTCCTGTGATCTTCAGACCCATGATCATCTGCTAACAAGAAAGGACTATGAGACTTCTCCCTCCAAGAAGCCGTCTTTTGTTTATTTGTTTTACAAAGTTCGCTAATGTTAAGGCAATAAGTACTGTCAATTCGTTTTCATAGTTTAGGACAAAAAAAAGGAAGAAAACCTTAATGCACTGTAAGCTTATTATGCCATTGTTTTCAAAGACAGAACAGGTCAACTTATCCTCTCTTCATGGAGCACCTTTACACAAAGCTTTGCATCTTCTGCAAAAACACATCCAAACAGACCTGTCTAATGCTACAGCAAATAGAGTAAAGTGTGATCATGCATGAGAAAGCTCATAACAATAAAATCCTTGATAATCAGGCATTATCAACTACTGCTATTAGAAAGGATTATTCAAGCCTTCCACTAAACAGTTAATCAATTCCACTTAAATTTTATGTGTTTAAAGGGTTCTGCCCCAGATAATTCACAAAAGGAATAAAAATGACCAAAAACAGATGAAAAATATATTGAACATCACTAGTGTCAAAGATATGAAATGAGGTATTATTTACCATTTGTAGAACTGGGCAAAAGTGTAAGCAAAAGTCCCCTCAGTGAAGGTGTGAGGAGAGGAGCACACCTGTGTCCTAGTGATGGAAAAATAGTTGGTGTAATCTTTCGGATGATCAACTTGATAATAGAAGACTATAGCCTCAATATGATAATCATCTTTAACCCAGTAAGGAAATAAACACATGAACAAAATTTCCACTATAGTGGAAAATTTTCACTAAAGTGGAAAACTGTCAATAGCCTCAATGTCCAACACCAAGAAATGTTTAAATTATACATAATTTCTTCATAGAATATATGTAGACACTGCACTGATACGGAAGGTAAATATTGACCTGAAATGTCATTATCTTCCATTGAAAATAAGCAAGTTATAAAATGGCATGATCACATTTTGATAAAATAAAAACAAAAAAGCCGGGCTCGGTGGCTCAGCCTATAATCCCGTGCCTTGGGAGGCTGAGGTGAGTGGATTGCCTGAGCCTGCGGGTTCGAGACCCGCCTGGGCATCTTGGCGAGACCTCATCTCTACAATAATCAAAAATTAGCCAGGCGTGGTAGCGTGCGCCTGTAGTTCCAGCTACTTGGAAGGCTGAGGCGGAAGGATCGCCGGAGCCCAGCAGGTAGAGGCTGCGGTGACCGGGAGTGGCCACTGCACTCCAGTCTGGGCGACAGAGTGAGACTTCAACTCAAAATAAAATAAAATAAAATAAATAAATAAATAAATAATAACAAAAAAATTAACCTCTATATGTAAAAAGAAAAAAATTACAGCCTAAAAGGCTTTTAATATATAGGAATTAATATTGCTAACCTCTGGCTGGTGGAGTTATAGGTGTCTAGGATGATTTTTGTCAGCAGGTTTTTGAGGTTTTGGTGAAAGTTTTCCGGAAAGAGAGACAGGATCGCCTTGGCAGAGGACAGGTCACGAAATGCCACTGGCCCAGTGCAGAGCCTGAGGCCACTGCAGGATAAATGGGGCTGCCCTGCAGCTGCAGGAGAAGCAGGAGGCAGGGGCATGAGGCAGGGGCCGGGCTCTATCCCCACGCTGCTGAACACTGCCTGTCATTCAATCAAGTCAGGTAAGTCCAGAGGCCTCCATGGCAGATGCTGATGCCCACGTGTCTGCACCCTCCTCAAAGCTCACCCATTACTTTAGAAGACAGACGCAGCTGACTGACCTAGGAAGCTGTCAGCTTGCCAAACACTCTCTACTTGTGGGCAGAGGGTTAATCTATCCCTTTTTCTTCTGCCTGAGAATCTGACCTCCAGTTACTTTCCAGGGCTGTTTCCCTGGTAATCTGAGAGCAGTAGAAAGTCAGCTATGTTCCTAGGCGACATTGCCTCTGTTCAAAGTCTCTGGACTTAGAGGACTGCATAAACATCTAGGGGGCCGTGGCCTTGGGCTTCCCTGAGGGTACATGCAGGCTCCTTTTGAGAACCTGAAGCTGTGCTTGCCGAACTGGGACAAGAGATACTGGGTCCCTGTGGACTGTGAATCCAGGGTAGAAGTCTCGTGCCCTTGCCCTTAAGCTGTGACCTGGGAGGGCAAAGACAACAAATAGCTCCTGTTTGGCGGTGTGGACACCGCCAAACAGGTGCCTGATCCCACCTTGCTAAATGCTGTGTTCCCATCCTAGGTCCTTCGAGGATAACTTGGAGATTGGAAGTGTGAATGTGGCTACTGATCACCTTGTGACTAGAATGAGACGTAGCTGAACCTAAGGCAACTCTCTGGAGGTAAATTTCTCTGCTGTGGGGCTTTCTCTGATACCGCTGGAGACTGCATGGCTGCAGCCAGACCGGATCCAGAAGTGAGGGAATGTTAACCCTTCATCAGTGAGGAGCGGTGTTAGTGGATAAACACCCCAGCCTCCATATCCTACAAGGAAACAATTCTGAAGTATCTGCTTGGCTTCTTACTTCTAGAAGCCTAAGATCGAGGCCCTGTTTTCCATAGCAGTGTCCACTAACACATTCTCTTACTGGTGTGCCTCCCTTCCTGTATGGTTCTCCTCACTCCATCTTCTGCGCTTTCCTGAACCACCTCCCAAGTAACCACCAGCACACAAGCCCTTGCCTCATGATCCACTTTTGGGATAACCCAAACTAAGTCTCCAATTCACTTCCATAATCTTGCTTCTGTTACTTTTCTACAGCTGATTTCAATAAACAAAGCCCCAAATTTAAAAAATAATAATAACACGGGCCTGTTTGGATAAAGAAAGCTCCTGATTAAAAATATATTCGCCTTGGAGAGACACAGCTGTCACTGCCACATAACTTAATATGAGTCACCTTGCTCTTCCTCTTGGTTGCCTATGGAGATCAGATGAGTGAGGAGAAGGGGACCCTCTGTGGGACACAGGGATTAGGAGGCAGTGAGGTACACAAAACAGCCCTGAGGAAGCCCGATGGAACACATCAGTATGTACTCCCCAATCTCACTCAGGCCTCAAAGCTTCTGCCCAAAATTCCTAAAAAGTCTACCCTAAGCTATGCAGCTAACAATTTATCAGCATCGGCAAGTCACAGGTTGGAAAAGAAAATCACAAAAAGATTGGCTTTTGTCCACATTATCTAGGTAATAAATCTGAAAAGAAAACTGTCAGGAACTCTGATTCTGGGTATAGTTCTCCCATCCATGTCTCGTTTATCAAAGTTTGCTATAAATGTAAACAGACGTTCCGGGGGAAATTTTTCTTGGACATGACAATGGCTGGGAAATCAAGAAAGAGACTAAAAAGTTCAGAGGGCCTGTTGCCAAAGGTAATTTCTGACCACACTTACTTGCTCTGCCTCCTCTTAGTTCACAGACAAGATAGAACACTAAATATCCACGAGTTGTTTGTTTGTTTGTTTTGTTTTTTGCTTTTTTTGAGCCAAGGGCTGAAGTGGAGAAGCTCACTTGACGCAGTTGTCTGGCAACATGCTTCGAGGAGGTCTATGAATTAATTCACAGTGGGAAAAAAACAAACTCAGAGTCTGAAAACACATGGTTTTGAATAATCCCCCCCAAAAAAATCTGGGGACACAAACAAATCTGGAATTATTTTTTAGAGGGCGGGCCCCTTGTAGTACAGGCTTTCCCTGCTAGGAACCCATCAGCATCAGTGTACCTGCTAGCACTATTGTGAGAGGCTGCATTTGGGTTCAATGAATTTTTTTTTGCAGAGTCTGTCAATGCGTTAGCCCATTTTATGATGGGTGATTTACAAGTGCACCTGTCCACACTGTGTCAAGTACTCAGCAATTTTTGACCAAAAACAGCATGACCCCCATCCGCCACCATCATCCCTATTCACCTGATCTTACCCCAAGATACTTTTTTTTTTGTTTCCCCGGATGAAAAAAGTCCTGAAAGGAAAACGGTTTGTTGTTGTGGAAGAGGTGAAGCAAAAAAACAGCAGAACTAAAAGGCATCAAAACTGACAAATTCAAAAACTGTTTTGAGCAGTGAAAAAAGCGCCTTGATAGGTGTACTGCATCAAAGGGAGAGTACTTTGAAGGTGACTGAAATTTAAACACGTAAGAATATATACAATTTTTTATAAATAAATTCTGTTTTGGGGGCCTCAGACCATCTTGGTCGTTGTGTGACACCCCCGAGACTTAAGATTTAAAGACACCTAAGATACTTCTGTTTCTGGGAAGATTGAATAGATGTACTTTACCCTAGTCTTTCTGCCAAGTACAGGAGAACAAAAGGCATTCTGCTCCAGAAGGGAGAGAGACAGCAGAGAGAATTCCTCTTCTTCTGCCTGTCTGCACCACCTGGTCCCTCAGCTAACCGGATGGTGCCCGCCCACACTGAGGGGAGGCCTTCCTCTACCAGTCTACTGTATCACACATCAATTTCCTCTGGAAACACCCTCACAGACACACCCAAAAACGATGCTTTGTCCACCATCTAGGCAACCCTCAATCCAGTCGACATCTAAAATTAACCACCACAATCAAGAAGAAAGACAGGACAAGGCAAGCAGAAATGCGGATAAATAGAACAGGCTTTCTTCCTTTTCTTGGGTTTTCTATTATGTCTGAAATGTGAAGCAAAAATGTTAACCCTAATGTGGCTCTAAATGAATGTACAGAAAATATTTAAGACAATTATATTATAAATGAGGTAAGGTAAAGACGTGTAAAGGAAAGGAAAATTTCTGTGCTTCACCCTAACTGGTAAGATAACGACACCAATAGACTGTGATAAGTTGCATATGTGTAATGTAATTCCTAGAGCAACCACCAAAAAGGCTATAAAAAATGCATTTTAAAACATGACAGGCCAGCCTTGGTTGCTCAGCCTATAATCCCAGCACTTTGGGAGGCCGAGGCAAGTAGATTACCTGAGCCCGCGGGTTCAAGACCCACCTGGGCAACTTGGCAAGACCTCGTCTCTACAATAAATCAAAAACTAGCAGGGTGTGGTAGCATACACCTGTAGTTCCAGCTACTTGGAAGGCTGAGGCGGAAGGATCGCCAGAGCCCAGCTGGCTGGGAGCGTGTCACTGCACTCCAGCCTGGGCGACAGAGTGAGACTCCAACTCAAAAAAAGAAAAAAACCACTACAAATGAATCAAAATGGAATTCTAAAAAATGTTCAAATAATCCATGGAAAACAAAATCCAAGAAAGAACAGACAAAAAATAAAGTGGCGGACTTAAAGCCCTAAAACAAGAATAATTATCTTAAATGTAAATAGTCTAAACTTATCAATTAAAAGACAAAACTTGACAGAGTGCATTAAAAACAAAATTCAAATGCTATTTTAAGAAATTCTCTTCAAATATAACACACAAGGCAGGTTGAAAGTAAAAGGATAAAAAAGGAGATATCATCCAAACATTAATAAAAGTAAGAGTGGCTACATTAATATCAGATAAAGTATATTTTACTGTTAAAAAAATTACCAGAGACAGAAAGGAACATCACATAATGACAGAAGGTTCTATACACCAGGAAGACATCCTAAATGTTATGCACACAACAACAAAACTTCAAAACATGTGAAGCAAAAACTGCTAGAACTGTAAGGAGTAACAGACCTGTCGACAAATATACCTGGAGTTCAACATCCCTCTATCAGCAATAATGTAACTAGACAGATATTCAACAAGGGTATAGAAGAACTCAACAACACCAATAATCAAATTAACATATATGGAACAATGCCAAGAACAGCAGAATGCACACTCATTTCAAGTGTGCACTGAACATATACCAAGATAGATAATATTCCAGGCCATAAAATAAACTTCATCAAATTTAAAAGCACTGAAATAACACAGAGAGTTTTATGGAATTGAACTAGAAATCATAAGAGAAAAATAACAACAACAAAAAATGTCCATTCAGCAACTTGGCAAGACCTCATCTCTAAAATAAATTTAAAAATTAGCCAGGTGTGGTGGCATGTTCCTGTAGTTCCAGCTACTTGGAAGGCTGAGGCAGAATGATTGCCTGAGCCCAGCAGGTCAAGGCTGAAGTGACCGTGAGCATGCCACTGCACTCCAACCTGGGCAACAGAGCGAGACTTCAACTCAAAAGAAAAAAAAAAATCAGGAAAATGTTTAAAACTACATCAAAAGAGTGAAAACAACATATCAACATTTGTGGGACAAAGCCTAGGGAGTGGTAAGATGAAAATGTGCAGCATTAAATGCATATACTAGGAAAGAGGAAGTCTCAAATCAATAATTTAAGCTCCTCAAGAACCTAGAAAAATCAGAGCATAATAAGTCCAAAGGAAGCAAAATAAAGGAAATAACAGTGATAAGAGCAGAAACTAATGAAATTAAAAATAGAAAAATCAATGAAACAAAAATCTGGTTCTTTGAAAATATCTACAGAATTGACAAACCTTTAGTAAGACTGACAAGGTTAAAAGGAGACACAAATTACCAGTATCAGGAATGAAACAAGGGATACTACTACAGACCCTGCAGAAATCCAAAGGATAAAAAAGGAAACCCTATACACAATTATATAAACATAAATCTGACAGCCTAAATGGATCAATTCCTCAAAAAACACCAACTACTACAACTCCTCCAACATGAAATTAATAATTTTAACAGTCCCATAATTCTTAAGGACACTGAATTCTTAATATACCTGCACACGTATGTTTATCGCAGCATCGTTCACAATAGCAAGAACCTGGCACCAACCATGCTGTCCATCAAAAGAGGACTGGATTAAAAAAATGTGGTACATATACACGATGGTATACTACACAGCCAAGAAAAAGAACAAAATCATGAATTTCGCAGCAACCTGGATGGAACTAGAGTCTGTAATACTGAGTGATCTCTCACAGAAACAAAGATCTGAGTATCACATGTTCTCACTCATAAGTGGACCTTGAACATGTATCGTAATAATATAAGAAAAGGATTGACAGTGGTGGGAAACTATGGGCGGGGGGCAGGGAGGGGAAGGGTGGTGGGATTAACGGTAGTCAATATATGTCTGGGGACGGGGGGGACAGCCCTTATCAACAAGGGTGCCTGAATGATGCATATTTGTATACCTAACCCTTAACTGTACCCCACAATTTTAAAATAAAAAATATGTTTAGAAAAATAAAAAAACTCTCAAAAAGAAATCTTCAGGATCAGTTTCACTGGAGACTTCTAACAAGCATTTAAAAATAATAATTAACTTATTCTACACAAACTCCTGTAGAAAACAGAAAAGAAGGGAATACTCTCCAAGTCACTTTATAAAGCTAATATTACCATGATACCAAAACTAGACAAAACTATATAGGCAAAAAGGAAAAATACAGACCGATATCCCTTATAAAAGTAGATGCAAAAACGTCTTAGCAAAATATTAACAAATAGGCCAGGTACAGTGGCTCACACCTGTAATCCCAGCACTTTGAGAAGCCAAGGTAGGAGGATCTCTTGAACCCAGGAGTTTGAGACCAGCCTGGGCAACATAGTAAGAACTTACCTCTACAAAAAAATCAAAAAATTAGCCAGGCATGCTACTTGGGAGACTGAGGCAAAAGGATCACCTGATCCCAGGAGGTTGAGGAGTCGATGAGCCTTGGTCATACCATTTTACTCCACCCTGGATGACACAGTATGATCTTGACTCAAAAACAAACAAAATTATCAAATAGAAATCAGAAATATGTAAAAAAAAAAAAAATTACCAGGTGGGATTTAATCTAGAGATGCAAAGCTGGTTCAATATTTGAAAATTTATTTAACCTACCATATTAACAAAGAAAATCACATATCAATCAATGCAGAGAAAGCATTTGATAAAATTAAGCATCTACTGTCGATTTTTAAACTCTCACAAAAACAAGAAAAAGAACTTCCCTAGTTTGATAAACAGTATCTATAAAAAACCTACAGTTAACACAATGAAAGACTGAATGCCTTGCCCTGAACACTGAAAACAAGGCGAAGATGTCTGCTTTCTCATAGCGCTGAAAGTTCTAGCCACTAAAATAAGGCAAGAAAATGAAATAAAAGGTGTGCAGACCAGAAAGGAAGAAATAAAACTGTCCTTATTTGCAAATAACATGACTGTCTATTCAAAAGTCCCAAGGAATATACAAAAAACTAACAGAATAAGTGACTTGGACAAGTTGGCTTATACAAGATAAAACACACAAAAATCAGTTGTATTTATATATATTAGCAATGGACATGTGGACACCAAAATTAAAAAATATAATTTTCAATTGTTTTTAAAAAATGAAATACAGGACTTGCATGCTGAAAGCTACATAACAAAAATAAAAGAAATCAAAGATCCAAGCCAGGCTCGGTGGCTCAGCCTGTAATCCCGCGCCTTTGGGAGGCTGAGGTGAGTGGATTGCCTGAGCTCGCAGGTTCGAGACCCACCTGGGCAACTTGGCGAAACCTCATCTCTACAATAAATCAAAAAATCAGCCGGGCATGGTAGCGCGTGCCTGTAATTCCGGCTACTCGGAAGGCTGAGGTGGAAGGATCGCTGGAGCCCAGCCGGTCGAGGCTGCGGTGGCCGGGAGCGGCCACTGCACTCCAGTCTGGGCGACAGAGTGAGACTCCAACTCAAAAAAAAAAAAAAAAAATCAAAGATCTAAATAAATGTGAAAACATATCATGTTCATAAATTGGAAGATTCAACATACTAAAGATGTCAATCTCCCCTAATTAAGCAGTTCCTTTCAAAATTTCAGTAAACTTTTTAGACATAGCCAAGATCATTCAAACTTTTATATGAGAAAGCAAAGGAAATAAAACTGATAAAACAATTTTGATAAAGAAGAATGAAGTGGGATAAACCAGTCTACCTGATTTCAAAATGTATTATATAGTTACAGTAATAAAGACAGGATGTGATTTTCAGAAGGATATACACACAGATCAAGGCAAGAGGATAGAGGACCTTGAAATACATCCACACAAGTATGTCCAAACTGATTCTTCGCAAAGGTGCAAAAGCAATTCAGTGGGGTAAAGATAGCCTTTTCGCAGGGCCCGGTAACTCATGCCTGTAATCCCAGCACTTTGGGAGGCAGAGGCAAAACAATTGCCTGAGCAACATGGCAAGACCTTGTCTCTACAATAAATGAAAAAAGTAGCTGGGCATGGTGGTATGCGCCTGTGTTTCCAGCTAATTGGAAGGCTAAGGCAGAAGGGCTGCCTGAGCCCAGCAGGTCAAGGCTGTGGTGGCTATGAGCATGCCACTGCACTCCAGCCTGGATGACAGAGTGAGACTCCAACTCAAAAAAAAGAAAGAAAGAAAAGAAAACAGAGAGTCATTTCAACAAATGGTATGAATCAATTGGACATTCATAGGCAAAACACACACTCAACCTAAGTCTCACACACTACACAAAATTAACTCAAAATGGATCACAGACTTAAATATAAAGCATAAATGTAAAACATACAACTTTAAGAAAAAGTTAAAAATTGGTGGGTTTACGGAGTGGCAAAGAGCTCTTAGATTTGACACCAAAAGCACAATTTGTGAGAGGAATAATTGATAAACTGTATCTCATCGAATTAAATCTTTTGTTCCACAAAAGTTCACAGTTATAGGGTCATCGTAGATGTGATTGCCAATAAACTAGCAGAAGCTAGGAGAGAATCATGGAACAGACTGTACTTCACAGCCCTGAGAAGAATCTGGCTGATACCTTGATCTTTGGACATTTGGCCTCCAAAGCTGTAACACAATAAATTTCTGTTGTTTAAGCCACTGAGTTTGTAGTACTTTGTCACAGAAGCCTTAGCAAACTAATACAGCCCCTGTGAAGGTAAACTGACAAGTTATACACTAGAAAAAAATGTTTGCAAACCACATATTTGACAAAGGACTAACATCTAGAATATATAAAGAATCTCAAAACTCAAGAGTAAAAAAGAAACACTCCAATTAGAATATGGGCAAAAAACAGAGAGAGATATTTCACTAAAGAAGATATACAGATGGTAAATATGTACATAAAGATTCCAACATTAACCATCAGAGAGATGCAAATTAAAACTACCATGGGATGCCAAGATACATCTATCAGAATGTCTCAACTAAAATACAGTACAAAATGTATTTACAAATAAAATACAATAACACCAAATGCTAATGAGGACGTGGAGAAACTCAATCTCTCATATATTGCTAGTGGAATTGCAAAGTGGTATAGCCACTCTGGAAAACAGTTTAAAGTTTCTTAAAAAAAAAAAACTAAACATGCAATGACCAGCTGACTCAGCAATTGTACTCCAAACACAAATGTTTATAGCAGCTTTATTTGTCATAGCAAAAAACTGGAAACAATCTAAATATCTTTCAACTGGCCAATGGTAAACAAACTGTTGTACATTCATACTATGAAATACTAATCAGCAATAAAAAGGAAAGACCTGTTGATACAATGTGGATAGATCTCCAGAAAGTTGGGCTGAGTGAAAAAAGTCAGTCACCAAAAGGTGTACTGTATTATTCCATTTATATAACATTCTTAAAATGACAAAAAAGTACAGGAATAATGCCAGAGTTAAGGAAGGGATGGAGGCAGAGTGGAAATGGGTGCGGCTATAAAAAAGTGACAAGAGGAATCTTTGTGGTGACAGAAAGGTTCTGTATGTTGACTGTATCAATGTCAATGCCTTGATTGCAGTATTATACTACAGCATAGTTACCATTATACCATACAACTATAGTATAGTTACCATTGGGGAAACTGGGTAAAGAATAAATGGGATCTTTCTACATTATTTCTTACAACTACATATCAATCTATAATTATGTCACAATAAAAAGCTGAAGTACTTTTTAAAAGGAAAAAAAATATGAGACAATAGCAATGGAAATAAATGATCCATTGCCATGTAATGGTGAGCAAAAGAAGCCAAGTGCAAAAAAGTATATGCTGTATTATTCCGTTTATGAGACATGGGCAATATTAAATGGATTATATAAGAAGCAAAGATAGGCCAGGCTCGGTGGCTCAGCCTGTCATCCCAACACTTTGGGAGGCCGAGGCGAGTGGATTGTCTGAGCCCGCGGGTTCGAGACCAGCCCGGGCAAGTTGGCAAGACCTCGTCTCAACAATAAAATAAAAAATAGCCGGGTATGGTAGTGCGCATCTGTAGTTCCAGCTACTCGGGAAGGCTGGGGTGGAAGGATCGCTGGAGTCCAGCAGGTCGACGCTGGGGTGGCCGTGAGCGTGCATGCCACTGCACTCCAGCCTGGGCAAAGGAGTAAGGCTCCAACTCAAAAAAAAAAAAAAAAAAAAAGAAGCAAAGATGGTGGTTACTATTTGGGAGAATAGAGGGTAAGTAATGATGAAGGCAAAGGGGGGACTTCTGGGGTATTGGTAACGTTTTTTGTTTTTTTTTAACCTTGGTGGTGGTTGCATGAGTGTAATGTCATTATTATGTAATGAACTATTATTGTTCACTTATGACTTATGCACTTTATACATTAATTCATTTAACAGCTATTTATCGAACACATGCTGCGTGCCAAATGTTCTTTTACTTGTTGGGCATACATCTGTGAACAACAAAGTAGGTGCTGGTAAGAGTGGGGAATGCAAATGAACACTGAGTGGCCATTAAAAATTAAGGAAACCAAAACAGAGAGGGCAATTGCATGGACTAATGACGATGCTGCATATGCTGCGCCATGAACTGCACAGGGTAATTAACTTCCTTCACTTGGTGTGTGTGTTAAAAGGTGGGGAGGGGGCAGGAAGGGAAGAAGAAAGGTCCCTCTTGGATCTTACATTCTTATGAGAAAGACAGGCGACAGGTAACAGACGCATAATACCAGTTAGTGACAAGTTCTATGAAGGAAAATAGCTGCCCCTTCTACAAGGAGAAATGAAATCGTCCCAGCCCATCATATCATTTGAGCTTTGCAAAGTCCTGTGAAGCACATCCCTTTTAGCCTCACAACCTTTCAAATGATTAAGAGAGTGTTCTGGCCCTAACACGGGCCAAAGCAGAGCAGGAACGGAGCACACACACCTTATTGGGAGGAATGGCCACCCGGCGGGAGAGGACTGCAGACGCAGAGCAAGGGCTTGGATGACACGGGGAACTAGCAATCACCACCCCAGCGCAGCCCTCCCGAACAGCAGACCAGGTGAATAGCAGGGGGCATCTGTACAGCGCCTTCGTTTCCATTACTTCATTTTTGTTTCTCTCCCCTTCCTGACAGGGTGGTACGTTGTCCTGCTTTTTAGAAAGCCCAGAAAAGCGCGACGATTTGCCTGGGATCACGCGGAGAAAGAGTGGCAGGGGCCTGACTGCAGACCGAGCTCCATGCGTTGCCAGGTCCTGCCGGTCCAAAACCGCGCGTACCGAGGGCCGCCTGTCCCGCCTTCCCTTCGCGTTCACCTTCCGCGGACTGACTCCGCAGCGCGGCGAGGCGCTCCGCCCTCAGGGTCGCCATCTTCCCAGGTCACGTGAGCGTGGCGCGCGGTCACGTGGCGCCGCTGCCGCGGGGCATGCCGGAGTCGCGGTTTTTCTGGGCGGGAGGAAGCCTCTCCGCTGGTGCCCTGCGGCTGGGGAGGGCCCGAGCGGGGCTCGGGCCGGCGGGCTGGACCCTGGACCCTCGAACCGGCTGGGAAGACGCCGCGGCGGGGCGCCGTTCGAAAAGGAAGCTGGCGTGACCTGCCGCTTCCCAAGTCGGGGGAGCTCGGGCCCGCGTGGCCCCGCGTGGCGGGCCGGCAGGCTCGGGGCGCGCTGCGGGCATGGCTGCGCCCGGGAGAGGAGCCTGTCGGCTCCGGAGCGGCGGCGCCCCGGGTGGGTGCGAAAACTAGGCTGTGCGTGCCGGGATTCGGGAGTCACACAGCATCCTGTCCCACGGAGTGTCAAGTCTCCTCTACGTGTGTATTTTCTTTCTGTGGAGTTGAAAGGAGCCAGTGCGCTAGTAGCCTTATCCCGATTGGGAAACGGCAGCATCTAGAGCCTTTGGTAACTTTCCGTAGTCCTGGGAGAGATCTGGTTGAAGAGCAGGTGAGGAAATGTTTGGCAGAGGGGACTGGAGGGGGATCGAGTGAAAGCTGTTACCTGGCCAGGTCCCTGTTACACCCGTGACAAGGCCGAGGTGGGAGAGGTGGCTCGTGGAAATGATGTGATTTGTGAATTCAAGAAGATAAGTGTGATGACTGTAAAGAGCAGTTTTGCAGTCCTGAACTCTGCCCAGTGCTCAGCAGACTGAAATTGTGAAGTACCGGAATTTAGTCTTTAAGGGACCACCTGCCCCATCTACCCTTCAGCCTCTGGCATTTCTCTTTTCTGCCTCTTATCTATATTTGGTTGGCTCTTTTTCCGTTCTCCACTTACTTAGAAAAATCTGGCTCCAAAAGATGGGTTCTGATAAATTCAAGCTTAAAAAAGAATGTCTAATTGTGAAATCCTGAAATTTGTGAGCTGCTAGGGGCATTAGCTCTTCTGCCTTCCACTCCTGCCCCTTCACCTTCCCTCTAATTTTCCGTGGGGCTGTTGTCAAGGCCCAGGAAAACAAAAATATGCTTTGTTTTTGGTGATGATGTTATTGAGATGAAAGTGTACAATTTAATGAATTCCAATATATTCACAGAGTTGTCTAACCATCACCATGGTCAATTTTAGAACATGTTTGTCACCAACACCCCCCCCCAAGAAACACCATAGCCTTAAGTCATCAACACCCACCCCAACACTCCATCACCACCTTCCCTTGGCAACCGCTAATCTTCTTTCTGTATCTGTAGATATGCCTATTCTGGACATTTCATAAGAATGGAATCATATGTGGTCTTTTGTACTGGTTTCTTGCACTTAGCATAATATTTTCAAAGTTCATTCATGTTGTAGTATATGTCACTACTAAATTTTTTTTTTGCTGAATAATATTTCATTATAAGAATGTGCCTCATTTTGTTTATCCATCAGTTGATAAGACACTTTGGGGTTGTTTCCACTTTTTACTGTTATGAACAATCATACGCAAAGTTTTCATGTGGACATTTGTTTCATTTCACTTGGAAAACATACTCAGGAATGGAATTGCTAGGTCATATGTTAACTGTGTTTAGCTTTCTGAGAAACTGCCAGATCATTTTCCAAAGTGCACCATTTTACACTCCCATCAGCAATATATGAGGGTTCCAGTCTCTCCACATTATCATCAATACTTGTTATTCTCTCTCTCTCTCTCTTTTTTATTATAGCCACCCTAATGGTTATGAAGGGGTATCTCATTATGAGCAGTCTTGTTTTGAAGTTGCATTTGCATAGCAAGCACATTTTGTCATTTAGACTATGTTCATTTGAGGTAACTGATGGAGGTTTTAGGAACTTGAACAAAACCCCTTTATCCCTTGTGGTCCCACAACTAATTCTCGTCCACCTTTTCTGTCAGAAGAATGCCTGCAGGAGATGGGTTAGGCCAAGGGGTCTGTGGTCCTTTATGGAGAGCCTCCCCTCCCCCTTCATTTCCCTGGTTTCCCTTTTCCTTACCCCCATTTTGTAAACTGAGATTAGAGTAGGTTGCAGGGAGAAGGGTCTGGTCAGTCTTTTTGACCTTATGCCCCTGCTCTAGATCAAGGAGCAGATTTGAAGTGGCCTGATCAGCTTACCTGGTATCTTAGTCAATGTGGGATGCTGTAACAAAATACCATAAACTGAGTGGTGTATCAACAACAGAAATTTATTTCTCGCAGTTCTGGAGGGTGAGAAGTCAAAGACCAAGGCATCAGTAGATTGGATATCTGCTGAGGACATTTCCTGGTTCATAGATGGTGTCTTCTCACTGTCTTCACATGGTGAAAGTGTGCGAGGGAGCTCTCTGGCACCTCTTTTTATAAGGGCATGAGTCCAATTCATGAGGGCTCTACCCTCATGACCTGATCCCTTCCCAAAAGTCCCACCTCTCAATACCATCCCCTTGGGGGTGAGAATTTCAACATATGAATTTTTGAGGGACACAAACACTCAGATCATAGCACAATTTGGGGACAAAGTATCAACAGGAATGCACTGGCTTGGAAATGCTGTCTGTATCCGGATCAGGCATTATAAACGTGATTTGGGGCACACTTTGCACTAACAATGTATTTGGTCCACGATGTTTCAAAATCAGGAAATTTGACATAAAAATCCTGATTTCTGCTTTTCTTAAAGAATTGTCAGGCTCAGCCATGCTGTTCCCACCTTTCTGCATTGCTGCAGTAAGCTAGAGCTGTGCCCTGCTGTTCTCTGAAGACTGGCCCAGGGTTTCCAAATCCCCACAATCCATGTCACCCAGTGCTGTATTACAGTGGGCCCTCACCATACATCTGTCACCTGCCTCATCCCTAAGACTCAGAGAAAACACTTGCTAACAGTCCATGGGTAACAGTGGCGGGGGAGGATTTGAAGGCAGGAGAAATGAGGTCATTTTGCAAGTTTGTTTGTGGCATAGTGTTGTGCTCACTGGCAGTACAGTGGGTGCAAGCTACGTGGTGCTCAGTCTGAACGTATCAACTAGTACTAGCATGCTGCATGGCTGGGGACTCCTCCTGGCCAGGTGCCCCATCATACAAGCCAGGAGCTGGAGTAGGTGACATATGTGATTAGAGAAATATCGCTGATTCTTTTCAGCTCCAACTTGTGGTGAGTCTCTGAAAGCAGTAAAAGAAGAGGAGACAGGTCGTTGGTGATTTGTCATGCACTGAAAACTCACATACACAGGCAGTGTGTTCCCTGGCCCCCATTACAGAACACCTGGGGCTGGATGTCCAAAGCACCTCTCCCAGCTCTGACTGGCTTGGTTGCTGTGATTAGTGAAGGCTATCAGGGAAAGGTACTGTGGCCTCTTTCTCATCCTCTGGTCCCCAGGAGGAACACAGAAGCAGCTGGTAACACAACAGCATTGTCCTCACACACACAGGCCCCCTTTGTTTCCCAGGACACAGAATAGCGGCTGTGACAATGGCCTTGAATAACACTTTACCCTCCTTTCTCCAGTGTTGCCCTTGTTTTTTAGTTCTAGAATCAGCTAAACAACGATTTCCTGTGGGTGGGGGGTGCATCAGCTTTTCATATTTTCCGCCTGCTTTTCTGTCAGTCTTCAGGCCCTAGGTCAGTGAGTGGAGAGCCGGGGCGGGTCCAGAGCACACTGGGCCTGTCGAAAAGACCCCTTTTCAAGAGGCTAGAAGGCTGTGGTCCCTCATCTCTCCCCAGCAGGGTGGCACCTGCCCTAGAAGAAGAAACCTGACCAGGTAATGCCAGAGAGAGGGTGGGAACTTGGGTGGATGGGGTGGGGCGCTGCAGGTGATTGATTAGGGTCTAGCCCAAGGAGGATGGGTTTCTGGGTTCAAGACACCCTATTTGCTTGACAACCACTGTCTTCTGGTGAACAAATACGCAAAACAACAGAGGTCAAGTTCAGCAGCTTCCCAGGTAGGGAAATGCTGCTTGTTAGTCTGACCCCCATTCAGTGCCTCCGATATCTTTGGGTGACCAGATTCTCCAGAGCCCATGTAGGTTTATTGAGGTGACAATTCCCATAGTAGCAGCTGGTATTAATAAGCTCTTACCATATGTAGTATATATGTATACCTAGTACTGTACGTATCTCACTGTATAGATAGCAATAACAGCAAACACCTATACAATGTGCCTCAGATTTTTTGCTGGATTTAAACCCCGGCAGTCTGATTCTAACACTGTTTTTCATCACCATTCTCTGTGTAAAATATTTTTAACAACATTGTGCATGTAAACCAGGGTCATCATAAAGTTTCACATTGAGAGTCAAAGCTGTATAATAACTGTATTGAGTTCTTTGCCCTGTGCCAGGCAATGTTCTAAGTGTTTTGCGCCTGTTTCCTTATCTGTTCCCCATCCTAACCCTATCAGATGGATACTGTATTATCTTTATTTTATAGATATGGCAAGAAGGACAGAGAAGTTAAATCATTCACCCAGATGTTAAATGCCAGAGCCCAAATCCGAACTCATTTTCTCTAGAGGATTATGTGAATTTCAGGCCTGCCTGGTCCTGCTGGTCTGAAGTTAGTCTCCTTCTCTAACTGGGGTATAGAGGGGCATTCAGTCCCTGGCTTCATAGACCATCTGCATCTAAGTTGAGAGCTGAAGGAATGTGGGAGCTTTTAAACGGTTGGTTGTCCTCAGCTTTTGTCTTGCTTGAAGAAAGTCAAATTGCTCAATGATGACTGAAGAAATTTGGAAGGATAATAAATGCTCAATGGTATTTCTTTCTTGGCCAGAGACTGGGCTAAGTTACCATATATGTAGGAGGCCGTATGATAAATAGAACTCATGGGGTATATTCAAGAAGCCAGCTTTATTTTTGCCTGTCACTGATCCTACATTTTTCTATGGGTCCTCACTCTTCCTTTGCCCTGGGGCAAAAATTAAGGCAAGCCTGTGGCTCTTCTGGCTCCCCTTCAGAAATAACATTTTTTTAGTTCCAACATTGTCTCATTCAGCAATTGATATGTCCAGTCCCATGGAACTGGCCACACTGTTAAACTTTGTTCCCACGGGAGACATCTCTTCCTCCTCCAGTGGGACCTGCAGCTGGGAAAGGGGGTCTGTGGTTAGCTTTCCATTTCCCGCCTATGCTTCCGTCCTTTCCTCATCTGGATCACTGAAAATTCTGACTCCCACCAGGGAGAGGGGATAAGAGAGGCTGCAGGAGAGGAGCTGGGAGTTCTTGCCTAATGCTGTAGGAGGCTGGCCTGGTGAATGTTTAAACCAGATTCTTCATCTCTTGGCACAGTTTGTGGATACCTCAGAGAGCACCCTTTTTATTTGCTCAAGTTCTGGGAAGTAGGCCTTCAAGATCAGGGCATCAGTAGATTTGCTTGTTCCTGAGTGCTCTCTCCGTGGCTGGCAGAGGACCGCCTTCTTACTGTGTCTTCGTGTGGTCTCCTGTGTGTGCTCATTCCTGCTCTCTGCATCTAGACGTACTCTTATAAGGATACAAGTCAGCTTGGATTAGGGCCTACCTTATGGGCCTCATTTTAACTTAATCACCTTTTAAAGACCTTATTTCCACATGCAGTCACATTCTGAGTTACTGGGGGTAAGGGCTTCATCATATAAATTTTGAGGGGGGGCACAATTCAGCCCATAATAGGTGCAGTCAGCTTCTTGCTGCAGACAGGTTTCCACTCCTCTGTGGCCCTCATCTAAACAACCTACACAATCCACAAATACACCCCTGGCTTATGGAAAATACCAAGTTCCCTTTGCCTTGGCAAATCCAAAGCCATCACTCCAGCCAGCCACCCCATTTCTCTTGCACTCTGGGCTTCTCAGGCATGTTTTAGACATCAGCCCTCAGTGATATCCAAGCTTCAAGGGCCTGTCTCTAAGGCCACTCTTGGGGGGTGAGAAACAGGCAATTGGGACTTGCTCCAACGCTCTCCTTTCCTCTCCCCACTGTTTCCCTTGTCACACCTTCTTTGTGGGCATGAGGTGGTCAGGGAAGAGGGACACTTCTTTCTCAAGTCCTGTATGATGGTCGGTGCCACCGCTCACTTTGGAATTGTGTCATTGATTATCCTGTGGCTTCAGCCCACACTGAGACCACAGTAGTGTGTCCATCCTGCTGCATAAGCAACATCTCATTTAGTTTTCATCAAGAACCCTGGGAGACAGATATTATCCACATATGGAAGAGGAATCGCGCTCAAAAGGTTAAAGAATCCACCCTGGATAGAGGGTTCAGCCGGTGGGGGCAGGCTGGAGGTCCAGCTTCAGCCTCCTTTGCTTTGCCGACTCTGGGTTCCCCACCCAGTACTCTTAGAGTGTTGGCATGCCAGAGTTGGGTGTATGCTGGCAAGAAAAAAAAAATCCTTTAAGAAGAAAGTTCTAGCCGGGCTCGGTGGCTCAGCCTGTAATCCCGCACCTTGGGAGGCTGAGGTGAGTGGATTGCCTGAGCCCGTGGTTTCGAGACCCGCCTGGGCAAGTGAGACCTAATCTCTATAATAAATCAAAAAATTAGCTGGGTGTGGTAGTGCATGCCTGTAGTTCCAGCTACTTGGAAGGCTGAGTGGAAGGATCGCCGGAGCCCAGCAGGTCGAGGCTGCGGTGGCCGGGAGCGGCCACTGCACTCCAGTCTGGGCGACAGAGAAAGACTCCAACTCAAAAAAAATAAAAAAAATAAGAGGAAAGTTCTAACGGTAAGAAAGCTCATCCCTGCTCTGCTTGTGAGTCACGGGCTGGAGACGGGTGGTGACAGGTGCAGCCAGAGCCTTCCAGGTGTAGTTCCAGATGAGTTCATTGTGCCAGAGAGACGTCTTTGACTGCTAAAGATCCTCTGCCCCTCCCCCAGCATAACTTAGCCAGAGGAGTAAGGTAAAAGTGGGATTTTTTCCCGTGGAAGTACATAAAAGCAAAATTGCGTTTTATTCAAGGAAGAAGGGTCCCTATCATCTCACCTTCCATTTCCCCGGAAGTAGTTTGCCTAAGGAGGATTTCAAAATATAAAGGTATTGATTTCTTTTTTAAAAATTTGGTTTTAGATTCTTCATTATTTTCTTTAAAAATAAAAAACCCAGGCCTCCTCTGCCTATCCTTCCCTAGCACAGAGAAGGCCCCACATGGGCTGGCTGCCATTGGGAAGCTGCCTGCTGGGGCCGGGCCAGGTCCCTCTGGCTGTAAGGCCGGCTTGGGCTGGAGTTGGGGCTCAGGAACATGATTGGGATGGGCTGGAGCTGCAGCTGGCTCGGTCCTGGGAGGAAGGAGAGGGCGACACTTGTGTTAACACGCTCAGCAGTCATTAAGCGAAGGCCTGTTATGCCCAAGGCCTTTGTGGGCTCTGCCAGGAAGGGGCAGGTTGCTAAGTGGGCCCTGGGAGAAGTGGTGTCTGGGCTTCTCTCCAGTTCTCAGAGGAAGGTGAAGTGCTGGGAGGGGGCTGGTTCAGGCGGAGGAAAGGGGCATGGACTGCTGGGAACCTAGAAATAAGTGATTTTGAATTGCTCACGCATACGCAGGCATACCAGAGGGCAGGAATCAAGAAGGAAGAAGGCCAGGGAGCTGAGGCAGAATGGGAACACAGGATGGTTTTCAGCAGAGAAGTGACCAGGGTGGGTTTTCCTTTTAGGGAATTGTTTGAGGCAGCATGGGGACACACGAGCTCAGGAAAATGAGCAAGGGAGAATGAAAGGTGGAAGCAGTGTGATAATGGGAACGGGGAGGGCGTAAGCCAAGAAGGGGCGACTGAGGGAGTGTCTAGAATGCCTCTCAGGGTTCTGGCTTGGACCACCAAAGAAGTGCTGTGTCCTTACCAAGGGGAGTGCATGGGGGGCATGTCTTGCCAGGCAGAAGTAACTCAAGCAATCCTATGCTTCTTGGTGAGGGTGTGTTCAGTGTTGCCAGGTATGAGCTGTGGGAATGGCCAGCCCAAATGTTTACGCCCTACCTGTGAAGAACATCTGGACCCTGGCCCATTCCTTGGGATGCTGGATGTGCAAAGGATGGAGCCTCTTTGTTTTTAGCTAGGCGGTGACTACTAAGTAGAAGTTGCTGAGTAGAGTTTACTATGTGAAAGTTGCTATGTTACCAGGGTGCTTGCCACAAACAGTAGCAGGGTTTTATTCCTGTCCAGCTGGCTGTCCCAACATTCTGTGTGTAAGTCCAATAAACTCTGTCTCACCTACTGTCTCCTGGTCTTTTTTTTAGCCTCTCAGACACTGAGCCATCCCCACTGGGCTCACTGGGGGTTCCAGCACGAGTGTGTGTGTGTGTGTGTGTGTGTGTGTGTGTGTGTGTAAGGGACCAAGGTCCTTCCTGGCTGGAGTTGTGATGGTGACTTGAACAATAACAGTGGGGTTGAAGAGAAATTGACAGTTTCTTTGATTTTTTGTTTTTTATTTTCTTTTGGTGTCCTTTAGACCTGGTGATTGAACAGTGTATTGGAGGAAGTTGAAGACAATGCCTAACCTAGTCCCCATTGAGCACCTGGCTCTGTGCTTTCTTAGCATGAGAAAGGTTATAGAGTAAGAGAATGTGGAAAGATCCTCTTCATAAAAATATCAAAAAGGTGTGAGCAGACCCACACCATTCCCTCTGACTGAGAAGCAGCCTATTGTACATCCATCCCATGTTTCTCTTGCCTTCACCTCTGCTAGCCATTGTTTTGGGTGCAGCTTGCCATTTTGTAATCCGATTGGCAAAACAAGGTCAAGCTGCAGTCCCCCAACCCTCTAAGCTACTGCTGGCTTTGCATGTAAGGATAGGTAACATACACGCCTATCTGTACTTCACCAGAAGCCCTTGGTCCTTGGTCCTCTTTGGAGGGTTCCACTGGGGTGGAAAATGAAACAAATATTAGTAATAGAAAACTGCATAGCCATGACCTTCTGATGTTTATTTTTAATATCTCAGGCATGACAAGATTTGCTGCTAGCACCTCAACATTAGATTCCACTAATTGGAAGAACACTTTATGGATCAGATATTTGTCCAGCTGATATTATGTGCTATGTCCTGTTTGAAGGGTTGCCAATACATCCATAACCAAATGACAAAAATCCTGGCAATCTAGGAAATATTATGAGAAGTTTGGTGTAGAGCCTTCCAACCCATATATGCATCAATATAAGCAGACTCGTGCTGTGCATACGATTCTGGGACTGACTTTTTTCACTAGCAATAGGTCTTGGTATTCATTTCACATCAGCGTAAACAGACCTTTCTCATTCTTTGGTAGCTGCATAATGGTTGTCTGTAGGGATAAGCCCTGCTGATAAACATGCAGTTCTAATTTTTATTTTCACAATAGTGTTACAGCAAACTTCATTTTGCATATATTGTACATCTACTAAGTCATGGCCTGTACATTAATTACCCTCTCTTACCTGAGTGTCCTCATCTATACAATGAAAGTAATAATATTTTCTTGCTCTCGACATCGAGGAAGTGCAAGTCAAAATCACAATGAGACAGCACTTTACACTCACTGGGATGGATACGATAAAAACATAATTAGTGTGTGAGAGAATGTGGAGAACTGGGAACTGTAGGCACTGCTGGTGGGAAATATAAAGTGATGCAAGCTGCTTTGGAAGACTATCTGGCTGTTCCTCAAAAGATTGGACATTGAGTTAACACAGCAATTTCACTCCTAGGTATATACCCAAGAGAAGTGAAAACATACGTCCTCGTAAAAGTTTGTTCAGAAATGTTCATAGCATCATTATTCATAATAGCCAAAAGGTGGTGACAAGTCAACTGTTCATCAACTAATGAAAGGATAAACACAATCTGTTATATCCAAAACACTGGACTACTATTCAACAATAAAAGATATGAAGTGCTAATACATGCTACAACATGGATGACCTTTGAAAAGCATTCTGCTAAGTGAAAGAAGCGAGTCATACAAAGCCACATCCAATGTGATTCCACTTATATGAAATATCCAGAACAGGTAAATGTATAGAGACAGAAAGTAGGTGAGTGGTTTCTGGGAACTGAGGGGTAAAGGAGGAAGTACATAGTAATTGCTGATGGATATGGGATTTCTTTTGGGTGACAATAAAGACATTCTAAAACTATGGTGGCACTTATCTTGAATATACCCAGGGCCATTGAATTGTATGCTTTAAGTAGTTGAATTGTACAGTAGCTGCTATAGTCTGAATATTTCTGTGTTCCCCCAAATTGATAGGTTGAACCTTGATCACTCATGTGATGATATTAGGAGGTGAGGCATTTGGGAGATGATGAGGTCATGAAAGCCGTGCCCTCCTGAGTGAGATTAGTGGCATTATCAAAAACAGTCTGGAGAGAGACCCCTAGCTTCCACCAAGTGAGGACACAGCAAGAAAGTGCTGTCTGTAAACCAGAAAGTGGCTGTCCCCAGAGACTGACTCTGTCAGAGCTTTGGTCTGGGACTTCCCAGCCTCCAGAACTATAAGAAATAAATGTCTGTTGTTTATAAGCCATTTGGTTTATGATATTTAGTTATAGCAGCCCAAATGTACTAAGACAGTGTGTGAATTATATCTCAAAAAAGCTGATATCTAAAAAAAAGGTTGCTATGAGGATTGACTGAATTACATTAAAGTGAGTAGAAAAGTGCCCCACACTGTACATATTTGTACACATTAGCTTTCTAGTTGTTTCCAGGGGATACGTTTCTGAAAGAAGAATTGCTGAGTCAGAGAAGAGGTATGTTATGTTTATCAAAGATCTTGTAGAGTTGCTTTCTTAAAAGGGGTTCACTGATTCACCCTCAAGAAGTAGCACATCTGAGGATACCCATTTTTTTCTTTTCCTTTTCCAAGAAGACATCACCAAAAAAGTCTGGAAGAAGCCACACCAGTGTTCACAGTGATTAATTTGGGAGATAGGATCAGATAAACATTTTTCTGTATTATCTGTATTTTCTGAGTGCTACAAAATAACATGTAGTAATTGTGTCATGCTTTGAGAAGTAAAAGCACTCTCCAATCTTCTCCTGCATGCTCCTGCCCTCAAAGGCTTGATAGTGATCATGCGAAAAGTTCTTACTTATGAGTGCACCCTAAAAAACACCCCCTTCCTGTTGTGGTTTTTGTTTAAACAAAAAGTCTAGAAGAGACAGCAGAGGGCGACAAACCTAAACACGAGGAAAGCGCTGGTGTCCTCCCAGGCCTATACGTTCTCTCTAGAAGGCACCGGAAAGCCCTGTGATAAAAATTGTGCTTGTGCGTTGCTGTATCCTTGCCAGCTTCCAGATACAGCAAGTTTGCA
Source organism: Tarsius wallacei (assembly GCA_963574415.1). Classification (NCBI taxonomy): domain Eukaryota; kingdom Metazoa; phylum Chordata; class Mammalia; order Primates; family Tarsiidae; genus Tarsius; species Tarsius wallacei. The sequence continues at coordinate 25,896 of CAUYQG010182253.1, forward strand.
AATGCTTCATATGCCTTGTCATTTACTTGTCACAGCAATTTACAACATAAGTTCTAGTTGCCAAGATGGAGCTGAAATTAAGTCACCTTACCCAGAGACACGGCTGGGAAGTGGCTGAGGTTGTTGTATTAAGACGCCTTGAACTTCAAGTCAAGAGTCATGAGCAGGGATTTGTATTATCTCATTTAAAAGAAGCCCTAGTTGGAGCAAGCTTTGGGGTAGCGGGGGTGGCTTGATTCAGCAGTTCGACCACATCCCCAGGAGGCCTGTTCTTTTCATCTCTCTGCTCTGCCATCTTCCTGTTGCTTTAGTCCTCAGGCACAGGCAGTGACATCCAGACATAGCATGGTACAGGGGAACAGTAAGGAACAGTTTCTTCCTAGGCCTTTTTCCTCAAAGTAAAAAAACATTTTCTGGCATCCCCTTTCCCCTCCATCCAGCAAGCTTTTCCTCGCAGGCACATTGTGTGTCTCCTCCACCCATGCTAGGTCACCGACCTCCTTGAGAACCAATCATTGGCAAAGTGAGTGGAATTACCTCCAGACCAGACGGGCCTATCCCTGGGGTCTGTGCTGCAGCTGGGTCATTGTCCCTGCGGAGAAATGTCCCCTGAGCAAAATCGGGATTCTATTTGGAAGAAAGAAGGGAAAATGGATGTCTGTGGAGTTGGGTGGAGGAACCATTATGTTAGGCATTTGTGGAAAACTCAAAGTTATACTGTGAGACTCGGTAGCCTGTTTTCCTAGCTGTACTGTTCTGTGACTTGGCCAAGACTAGCGTTTCTAGAAACTGATTATTGAATGCAGAAGATACAGCTCACTCACATCTGCCACTTCTGTCTTCAGATCCCATCCTCTGTGAGGGGGCGAAGGGTTGAAGGCTTGATTTGGGACAGGTTATAAAAAGCGAAGTCATTGACTCTTTTACATAGTCCAATGTCAACTAGATAATTTCCGTCGTGGGATCTGCCTGGGAGACTGACATTTCACATTTTTCCTGGGTCCCTCAGGAAAGGTACCTTTGGACCTTTTGGGATGTTCTCCTCTTGGAAGCTTCTAGGACTGACTTGGTTAATAGTATAGTGTAGGTTTTTAGATTTAAAGGACTTTGGAACCAACCGCTTGACATCCCATGATGGGAGTCACATTCTTAGCTGATGAAGCATCGTCCAGTAAACCTTCACTCACCTCCTTTCCACCCGGGCACAGAGGACACTTCCTGCCCACTGACTTTGGGCTTGGATGTCAGCTTGTTCTGTTCAATGAATTGAGACTGGATATGTCTCTAGTAAAGACTTTAAGTAGTGCTTGCACTATTTGACGTGGCCTTGTGCTCCTCTGACTGCTGAGAGAAGAGCTCCACTTGGGCAGCCACTGCCCTTTCTCCTTGTGCCCCAGGATGAGTCATATGGAATGGAACAGGTCCCAAACTTGAACAAGGCAGAGTTGCCCCAGCCAACCTCCGGACTGTGATCAAGAAAAATAAGCCGGGCTCGGTGGCTCAGCCTGTAATCCCGCGCCTTTGGGAGGCTGAGGTGAGTGGATTGTCTGAGCCCGCGGGTTCGAGACCCGCCTGGTCAACTTGGCGAGACCTCATCTCTACAATAAGTAAAAAAAATCAGCCGGGCGTGGTAGCGCGCGCCTGTAATTCCAGCTACTCGGAAGACTGAGGCGGAAGGATCGCTGGAGCCCAGCAGGTCGAGGCTGCGGTGGCCGGGAGTGGCCACTGCACTCCAGTCTGGGTGACAGTGAGACTCCAACTCAAAAAAAAAAAAAAAGAAAAGAAAAGAAAAATAAACACTTCTTTTCCTAAGTCACAAAGTGTTTGTTTTGCAACAGTCTTGACGCCATAGCTGACTGATACAGGTGAAATTTGGGGCACTGCCCAAAGGGCATTAATAGTGTGGACATGTAAGACAAGCTGTGAGACCATGTCTAACCAAAGCATCTCCTAGAACAGCAAATGTCAAAGATGGCTGAGAGAGGAAGTGAACTAGGGATATTTTGGTGACTTTCTCGGAACAGCCCAAATTCTAAGAATTTTCTATAAAGTGTTTTCTAACACATTCTCCCCAAAACAAGCTTCATGGCTACAAAATTGCTAAACCATGGGTTTCATCATCAATACTCAAACATAGTGTAATATAGAGGAAAGGGCATTTGACATGGCTTAGTTTTGGATCATGGTTATGTACTACAGTTCAACTCATGTCTAGTTTGTGATTTGGGGCATGTCCCTTAGTTTCTCTGAACCTCACTTTCCTCACCTACAAGTTGGGGATAGTTATAAGAATCAAATAATCTGGTGTAGCTATGGTTTTCAAGCTGTCCCTTTAGTGGATGGGATTTTCTTTCCAGCAAAATCAATATATAAAGCTTAGAACTTAACACCACAGTCGGTTTAAACATTTCCTATTTCGTACCAAGCCTTTCACTGTTGGCAGAACCGGCCAAGTTCTGCCTCAGGGCCCCTAGGCTTCCCTGCAGCTTAGTTTGAAACAACTGATATAGTGAAAGCACCCTGCTAATGGTGGTGGTAGTAGTGATGGTGATGATGGTGATGATGGTGTAAGATTTCAAAGACTCCCAGAAGGTTTCCTTGTCTTCTATACCTCGCAGATCTCTCTCTCTGACTATATACTGAGAGCTACAATTAGAGAGAGAGAGATAGAGAGAGAGAGAGAGAGAGAGAGAGAGAGAGAGAAAGAGAGAGAGTGAGAGAGAGAGAGAGAGAGAGAGAGTTGACACACTTCTAAGCTTGAAGGGGTGAGAAGGCTCAACCACATTCAACAAGTCCTCCATATTTACAATACTTCTACAGTTCCACAATGTTTCAACATACTCACTCATCCACGATTATTCCTTTAATAATGTGTCAATTCTTAGAGTCCATGTCACCATTTTAGCAGAGCAAATCACGTACTGACCTGAAAGTCCATTGCATTATCTCAAGGGAACACAGCATCATTCTGTGGCTCCACATTATGCTGGGTGTCTTTACTTTCGTATGCTGCAAATTGTGCCCCAAATTACTCTGTCCCCAAAGGCATTCTCAGCTCATAGGTCTGTCTGACAGTGAATAACAATAAGTGCAACCCGTTGTTGCAAAAATAGATGTTACTATTAGATCAAAGTTTGGCAATACCTCTGTAAGGGGCTCCGTGTGTCCCACCTACTGCCTCGAACTGCTGCCTTAAGACTGTGTCTTCTTTTATTTTGTTTTATCTTTTATTTCTGGAGACAAAGTCCCCTGTGTTTCCCATGCTGGAGGGCAGTGGCACAATCATAGCTCACTGCAGCCTCAAACCCCTCAGCCTCCTGATTAACTGGGATGATAGGTATGCCTCCCCCTGTCCAGCTGATATTTTAAAGTTGGAGGTCTTGCTGGCCCCAGATGATCCTCATGCATCAGCCTTCTGAGTGAGGGATATTTCTTTTTAAACTCACACCCCTGGTCCTTGTGAGTCATTTACATTTTTTCAAGTCCAGTAGTATCCACTCAAGAGCACATTAAAAGAGGGTAAAATGGAGTATTTCAGTTTAGATTCCCCCAGAATCAGAACCTGAGACAAAGATGTGAGGGTAAGTAATTTATTTGAAAGGTGTGGAAAACCCTTAAAAGAGTAAGGAAGTGAACTAGGCAAGGGAAAGTAGCCAATAAAAGATGTATTGTTAAGAAAATTACCCCTGTGAGTGGCTGGAGCTAAATCCTACTAGGAAACTCCTGGAACCAGCATGGAATATGTACTCCAAAGTTATCTCACCCAAGAGGAAATGGAGCTGGCATATTTATACACCAATGTCCTTAGTTATTGGTCAAAAATGTTTTCAGGAACATGAATCCCCTGACTTTTATGGCCTTTCACGTGCATGGACAGAATGCACCCTGGTGGCCAGAGAATGCCCTTAGACAAAAATTGCTCTAAACTGGTAAGGCCTGAGGGAAAATGAACAGGGCACTGAGAGTACCTGTTACAGTCCACCCCTTGCACCATTCAGATCTACTCATGTTTTCCACTAAGTTCATTTGATTCGGTCACTGATGCATCAAGGTGATGGTCAGCCATTAAAAAATAAATAAAAATCAATAAGTAAACCAAAAGACTAAAAATGGAGAATTCATGGGGCACATTCCCACATACTGGAAACTGAGGTCCTCACTGCTGATTGATGCTATTGATTCTGAGGCTATAATTGATCATCATCTCTTCCCCTATACCCTGCTCCAATTCCCCTCACCCTAATCAGTGCTTCTGTGGGTCTAGGCTGCTAATGCATTCAGGCATTGTAAGCCTCCATTCTCAAAGGACCTGAGCTTTTAGTTGCTGTGCCCTTGGCAACCTGTGGCTACCGCAGTCACCTATTCATAGTTATCACTGGACGTGGAAACACCACAATGTACCCTTAGTAATTCTCTGATTTCTAGACATACACCTCCCTGCCTTCCTTATGATGTGTTATATCAGGATCAGTTATCTTTGTCTGTATAATAACTACTTCCTTTGCCTTCTGGTTCACTAACAATGAGTTACCCAAAATGACCAGGCATCTGCTGTAGCTTTTGATTTAGTGTGGTTCTCACAGTGTCCCTCTTTCACCTACCTCCATACGAGAAGCTAGCTGATCCTGAAGTTGAGAAGATGAGAAGCACAACTTCTCTGAGTAAGTCACTGGGAATGACAGCAAGATGAGTCACTCTGACTTAAATGTCTTGGTTTCTGAAACTATTCAGACTAGGTATTAGGAACACAATATCACTATAATGACAATTGCTTTAAAATATACCACATCTTGAAGGAAAGAACCCCAAGCACACAAGGTGTCATCCATCCCTAAGTTGGCATCTTATCTGTCCCTTTATGAGTTCACTCCAGGTTAGACAAGCGGCTTCTGGGTAATGCAGTATCAGGTGAGACTAGTAGATCTTGCGGTTATCTCCTTTGCTGTACAGTGAGTCCCTTGCCAAGCCAATGTTATGCAGCATCCCATGACAATAAATCAGGCATTTTGTGAGCCCTTAGAAAGTAGTGCTAGCTGAGGCACTGCAACCAGAAAAGGCAAATCCATGCCTGGAACAATTCCAATACCCCCTCCCTATCAGAGCTTTGACTTCGGCATAAGAGATTTTTCTGGGGCTATGAATTCAACTTGCTTTGCAACTTGGCCATTTGCACAATCAGGTCCTATAATTGTTTCTCAGCACAATCTCCTCTCTGGCTGCAGGCAATGAAGATATCTTTAAATGCTTCCATAGGGGCCTCTGGATTTTAAACCCTAACCTGAGTTGATAGCTGGGTTATTGTAGCCTGTCATTTTTTTTTTCCTTCAGTACTTCTGTGGCCTATAACTACTAGTCAAACAACTGCTCCACGGTCCTTGTAATAATCATTACTCCCCTACCTCTCTTGTGTTAGATATTACATAAGCGATGCACTGGCACTTCTTTCCACCTGTATCCCATCTTAATTATACTACATCTTGAAGGAAAGAACCCCAAGCACACAAGGTGTCATCCATCCCTAAGTTGGCATCTTATCTGTCCCTTTATGAGTTCATAAAATCTTAGTCCTTGGGATGCTACAGCACAATAGGTATCAGTAGCTTCTAAAATGCAACCAGCAAGTGGCCCTTATTGCTACTTGGCTAGAAAATGAGCCAACTTCCAGAATCCCATCATGATATTTTATTTCTTAGGAGCACTTCTGGTACTGAGAAGACCTGGAGACAATGGTTCCAGTGCAGTAGTTCATTTGGAACTTGAAGGAAGCCCCAGCAGGGGAAGGGAGAGGCACTAGTGAGTAAGGGAAGGCCAGTGAGTGCTACATTTTCAAGCAAGCTACCACAATGCCTTAATCCTGCTGGGGAACTCTGGAGAGCAATACAAAGTGTGATTCTTAGGGCTATTCCATCCGAGTGGCAATGGAGCTGGGTTATTTACTTATACCAACTGTGGCCTGCGGTCAGTTGAAGGCTGCTACAATGGTAGTAGTGGTGGTATTAATTCCTGAATGCTTCCAGCCTTCTGTATGCATAGGCAGAGTAGACACTGGAAAGCCGCTAGGCAAAGAGATGCAGATTCTGGTCACTGAAAGTCTTGAAATGGTCCACCCAAAAAAAATGAAAAGAAAAGAAAAATAGACAGGACACCAACAACGTCAATTATAGGGAGAAGGAGAAGGGGAGAAGAGAGTTTGAGAATGCAGTGACCAAGTTTAGGGAAGGAAAGGCGGTCAGGACAAGTTAAAAGGAATTCAAAGTTTCCTAATTCTCATTCTGTTCAGCGCTAGTCCCATTCCAAGGTGTTCTGCTTGGCATAGCTGTTTTCAGTAAAACCTTGGTGAAACAGAAGAAACTCATACCACCTCTTGGTGACAAATCCAGCACAAACATATGTTCACAACTTCGGGCATGCATCTCTGGCTTGGATGGGGGGGCAGGTCTTAGTAGAAATTGTCCTTTCTACTAAGGTTGCTTGATCTTCATCAAGCCCAGTCAAAGAAGCAAAGGCCTCCCTGGCTGATCCCCTCTTGAGTTGGTAGGCTAAGCTGATTGGATTTTATATTACTTTAATGAACGCCCTGAAGTTATAGCAAAAAAACACAAACAAACTATGGAGGCACTAATCTCTATGTATAAATTGCCTAGCTCAAGATGTCACTTTTTTCTGGGCTAAAGAGAAATGGGAAAAAATAAGCATAGCAGTCTCTCCTAGCATAGGATATTTTTACCATGGGACTTTTGCTAAGAGTGTTTTGTTTTTTTACCCTGATAGCTTTCAGTGCTAGATAGTGTTGGAATTATGAGTGCCCATCTACCTTTCTCCTCTCTGACTTATAATCAATTGAGATATATACACGAGGAGTTAAAACATTCTCTTATGAATAGCAAAAGGTTAGAGACCATCTGGATGTTTATTGACATAGGAAAGGTTAATAAATTATGGTACATCTATAAAATGGAATACTATGCAGCCATAAAAAGAATGAAGATGCTCTCCCTGAGTGTTCACATGCAAAAAGTTCCCCTCAAGTGGGAATAAACAAGAGAGGACAATATATATTTGTAGTGTCTTATATATGCATAACGTTTGGAAGGAATTACAAGAAAATATTAATAGATAGGGCTTGGGGATTAGACCAGGATGGATGGGAGCCTGAGTGGAAAGGAGACTTTATTGAATACCATTTTTGAAAACACGTAAATATATGTAAATATATTACCTGGATATATCTAGAGGTCTAAAGGAAGACACAAAGAGGGGAAGACATAGAGGCGATGGATTGCTTTGCCCCTTGGACCATAAGTCATCTAGTTGTCTCTTATCATGACTCTGGAAAAGGAAAAAGAAATAGAGTATGTAGGGAAAGATGGGAAGATACAAATGAAAGAACAGAGGGTGGGTACTCCACCTGAAGGTAGAGATGACCTTCTCTACTTGCTAAGCACATCACAGGTATGCTCTCTACATTTCACTCAGCAGGTGTGCTTTACATGGACCAGGTGCTTGGAAATATGGCTGCGAAGATCCGAGCCAGCCAGGTGTTGTGTTGTCTGCTGGGCCAGCTCTTTACTGCCACTCACTTGAGTGGCAGCTTAGGGTGACGGCTAAGAGCATGGACTCCTGCATCAGAATAAATCTACATTCTGACCCTGCCTCTTGCTAGCTATATAGGCCTGGGTGTCTAATTCATCCTCTCTGAGCCTGATAGTCTTCACTTGTAGAACAGGAGTAACACTAGGGCCCACCTCATCTTATGAAGTGTAACATATAATGCAAGGATGGTGTCTGGCCCCTTGAAGTTGCTCAATAGTTCATAATGCTTTTTTTTAATGAGTTTAATGGTGATATGTGTGATCAGGAACACAGCCCCTGACTCTTTGTACTTGAGATAAAACCAAGTCTGCAGTTACTCAGCCTGGGAAGGGCAGCCTACCCCTTTCTGACTTTGCTCTATATTGCAGCAACTGCATGTCAATTCCAGCTTCTAAGAGCTTAATACAGGGTTCTCCAGCTGCTCTACTGACAGAGGTGTCCTTTTGGTTCCAGAGGTCACACCTGATGTCGGTGTACGGCTGTGCTCCCAGGTACTCTGTTCATGTTTATCCCCTGAGCAATTGCAAAGAAAGTGGCTTAATGACATTGTGAAAACAACTCTAAAAGTTAATGTTTTCTCTAATAAGAAAGTCCTTCTCCCGCCTCCAACACCACCAAACGGTTATTTCTCAGTTTTCTTTCTGCCGCGTGGAAAGAAGCAATGGATCCAGACTATGTTTTGGTCAGGAAATTTACCTCGAATTCCATTTGTGATCATTTAATCTTGGTTGAGATGAGCAAGTATCAGCCGTGGTATTGGGGATTTTTCCACCCTTAACATTATTAGGTGTTTTACCCTGCCTCAAGAAAGTATTAACATGTGCCAGTTCAAAGAGTGACGTGTGCTTCAAGTTTTAAAAATGTTTGATGTATCAAAGATCATTTTTGTCCTAGTTCCTTTGCTTTGGCCAGAGACATTTTGCTTTATTGTGCAGCCAAATGCTATCTCCTTTTGAAGCAGCAGGTAAGTCAGGGACAGATAAGCCTGTTCTTCAGATGTAATTGGGTGGGCCAGGGGTCTTTGGAAAGGCAGAGTCTTGGGGACTGGATATCTGGCTTGTGAGTCCAAGTTCATTCTCGATATACTTTCCTATATGAAAAAGCCAAACACCTAAAACAGCCAATATGTAGTTTTGACAGCATCACTGACCTGATCTGCGTTACCAGTTAGATTCACCTTGAGGAAGAACACTAGAGAGAGTATGGCTGCTGTCAATTCAAGAACTAGAGAATGGAGGTTGGGGTAACTGCGACTCCTGCCGTTACTGATCTCTCCTCAGTCCAGTGTACTCCAAGTGGCAGGCCCTGCGCAGTTTAGCACAGTGGTTCAGAGTATGAGCTCTGAAGCCAGACTGCCTGAGTTCAAGTCCTGGCTGTGCTCTTGTTAGCACCTGTGTGGTTTTGACCCCGTCGTGTAACTTCTCTTCTGCCATGTACTTTCTCTTCTGTCGTTTAATTTCTCTTCTGCCAAGTGGCAATCATGATAACACCTACTTCACAGGATTGTTGGGAGGGTGACACTGGTTAATATGAGTAAAGCACTTGTTCTTTAGTAAACAGGACAAGAGTTTAGTCTCAAGTACCCCAAGGTGAGCCATTTTTCCCTTGTTTACTGCCTGGTACTAAAGAGTACTTGATTCAGTGTTGTCATGCGGTTGGCAAGATGGCATTGAAATAAATTCCCTGTCAATTATTTGTGTAAGTTGGGTGAGAGGTTAGCTGGTTTCTTGGGCTTGGGTACCTAAACCCACAAGAGCATTTTGCTTTTTAGCAGTGAGCCCGGTGGACTTGACTCACAGTGTGCTGGGGAGGTCTGAGGAAGGGGAGGGGGCTGTGTGTTCCTGTTGCACACACACACACACACACACACACACGCATGTGCCTGCACATAACTGCAAACCACTTACTGTCTCTCAGGATTTCTCCTCTCCAAAGTCCCACTTGGCTGTGCCTGCAGGGTTTCCCTTGATGTCCTTTTCCCCACTCCAGCCTCCAGTGTTGTTCTCTCTGCCACCTCGAACTTCAAGTTTCCTACACTTTATAGTAAGCAGAGCTGTTTAGCTCTGCCCCAGCTCTGACCTGCAATGTTACTCCATCAAACACATCACAGCCCAACATCTACAACTTGGTTCATTGATATAGCAAGATGGCACTTTCTCTAAGGCTCACAAAGCATTTTGCAGAAGTTCAAATGCCCATTTTCCAATTAAGTGACTGCTCTGTTATTTACTAACTGTGTGATATTGGGCAAATTATTTTACCTCTCTGAGTCTCAGGTTATTCATCTGAAAAATGAAGATAGTGATAGGACTTTTGGGGTTGATGAATAGACAGTGAAATAATGCCTACAGAACGCAGAACAGTACCTGATGCATAAGAGAACTGCAATGTGTACTTTTCACCTAAATGGGATTTCTCCCAGTAGAAAATGGGCATTTATGACTTTTTATGATGTGTGTATGAGGCACTACAGGGCACACAAGAGTAAGCAATTAGACTATTTTGATGGCATTGAGAACTTTTGCAAGTTTCTTACTACACATTAGTTTTCTCTATTGTAAAGTGGGTATAGTAATAGTACTTATTAATGACTATCAGAAAAATTAATATAACGTATGTAAAAATAGAGCTTAGTTCAATTTAAGAGTTTAGAAAAGCTCAACTATTATTAAAAGTTTATGCCTTAAATTGAACCATTAGGATAAGAAAGTGTATTTGTCTCCTTTCCTGGTATAAAATTCAAATTTGCAAAGTCTAGATGTGTTTAGAAAATTTCTTTTTTTTTTTTAATTTTAAAGTTGTGGAGTTGCAGTCAGAATTGCATACGTGAGTGGTTTAGGTACAGGTGAAGTTTTGGGTCACCCATTGTACCTCACTTTACCTGTATTAGGATCAGTCAAACTTATTGATGTTATATGCTCCAGCCAGCGATGTTCCATTCCTGTCTATCCCTTTTTTGTAGTATTATGATAGTTGTTCAGAGTCCACTTATGTTTGTTTCTGTGACAGATCACTGAGTATGATAG
>CAUYQG010182257.1:0-15007 GCA_963574415.1 Tarsius wallacei
CTGCTGTTGTTGGGGGCCCCCTCCCGCGCCCTCCCCCCCCCCCCCCCCCCCGCGGCGCGCGCGCCGGGGGGCGGGGGGCGGGCGACAGGGTCTTGCCTCGCTCTGTTGCTCAAGCTGGGGTGCAGTGGTGCAATCGTAACTCACTCCTGGGCTCAAGTCATACTCTCGCCTCAGCCTCCCAACTAACTGGGACTATAGGTGTGCAACACCATGCCCAGCTTTTTTATTTTTATTTTTTGTAGAGTCAGAGTCTTGCTATGTTGCCCCCAGCTAGTCTCAAACTCCTGGCCTCAAGCAATCCTCCCATCTTGGTCCCTCCAAGGTGTTGGGATTACAGACATGAGCCACCTCACTTAGCCCCGTCACAGTCTTCAAATCCAGCAGACCAGCATTCTAACCATTCTATCACTTGTAGGTTAAAGATTATTCTCTTCTATGAAGAAGCCTGAAGCTTTTCTCCAAAGAATCTGGTTTTTCTTTCAGTGGGACGAGTCTCTTTAATATCCAGGGACTCTGGGGTTTGGTGTCTGCTCATCTTATCTCTTGCTCTCCACCCCGACTCTGGTTGTAATGCATCTCACCTGCTTCTAGCAGATACTGCTACCACTCTGAAGGTCTCCATTCCTCTGCTCAGTGTGATGTGCCTTAAACAGATGGGTTTTTTTTTTCTAGTTTAATAGGGTTTCTTCTCTTCTTTGCTGTCCCATAATTCTCTTCACATTCCTGACCCAGTCTTCTGTCCCCAAAATGTGTTCCTGGGTCACACTGGAAGTGGGGGACTCACACCTTCATAACAAACTCGTCAATGTCCAGGTTTATTATGAACTGTCCTGGGCTCACACACTTCCGGTGATGGTTCAGCTTCCGTGGCTGCATTTCCAGAACAGTGACCACATGATGCTTACACAGAAGGAAGAAATTCAAGAAATACTGTGGAAGAGAAACCAAGTGGGGGTGACAGAGTGGTCCATGAGCAAAAAGATGATTTCTCAAGATCCCGGAATAGGTAGGAGAGGTGATCTGATCACCCATAGTAACTAGAGATATAGGTACCTGCAAGTGAACACCTCAAAAATTAAGTCCCGTTTGTGGTGCCTCAGGTAACTAAATGATTGCTGTGATAGGAACAAAATCAATAGCATCCATGTTAACTTAAGCACAATTCATAAGGTTCATGGGGGTGGGAGTGGAAAATTATGTCACAACTCCCTAAAGGCTGGAAGCAAAGTCCATCTGTCCACGTGGAGTCCACTGGGTTGAGCTTGTGATGCTAACAAGGCGTATACCTGGACCCCAGTGGAATAACTGTCTAGAGGAACACAAAAGGTTGCAGACTGGTGGGGAGCTGGCCAAGCTGGGGAGTTCATCTTGAGGGATACACGAGGGGAAAGAGCCTGATGATGGAGCTGGTTGCAAACCTTCATAACTGAAGAAAGGAGGATCAGAACAACATGTTGTTCCCAGTTAAGAATGGGATTGCAAAGATAACTGAAATCTTTCCCTGTCACATTCAGGATTGTTTTGATGTTTCTGATGTTCGGTCATGAGTTTCAGAGCTGCCACATTATTGTTTGTAGTTAAAAGTACAAAACAGAATCCTGGGATTGTCAAACTACGGACGCATGGACTTTTCTCTTCCTAATGAGTGTGTGATTGTGTTTCCTTCTATGAACATCGTTATCATGCTCACACTGTTTTAGTCTTAGAATATTTTGCAGGGACACTTTTAAATCCTCGACTTTTCAAATGTGGTTCTAGATCATATGGTTTTCATTGCTAAGTTTTTATTCCTTAACTTCGACTAAAACGCAAGAGATTTGCAAAGCAAATAGGCCAGTTAAATAAAGTGGAGTCCATTCACTGGCAGCCTGCCGGGAATTCCTGTCAGTCAGTTTGGTTTCTGCTCCTGGGGCTCTTGCCGCTCCCGACAGCTGGTTGGCTGGGACTCGGGAGGGAAAGGAATGGGCCAAAGTGGCCTTTGCAGCAAAAAGTCTTGCTGGACACGTTTGGAGGGCAATCTTGAGATTGGGGAGGTGCGGGAAGTGGTGATAGCACCTCAGATGTGACAGACAGCCTCAAAGCAGCCTCTGGTTCAACTGCACATGTCTCCCCTGTTAATTTCAGTGGCCTCGGCTAGAGCTTCTCCAGCTGGTTGGGAGGCCACATTGAAGAGGTTCCATGCATGCCAAGGCAGAGCTCACAGCTGGTAAGACTGCTCCAAAGCACAGGCAGTGGTGGCAAAGAACTCGCCCAGCAGGGTGATGATCTATCATTCTCTGCAAACCTGGTACTCCAGCTCAGAATCCCAAGTTGGGGTGGGGGGCCCCTCAGTGCTGACAAACTTGCAGGGGGTTGGGGCTCCCTGGAGCCTCACAACTTTCCTATGAAGCAAATAGGACTGGGGATCCTGGACCAGAGGAAGGCACTTTGACTGAGAAAGAGGAATGGGGCACACCACGTGGCTGCCTCTAACTTCTTTCCAAAGTGAAGGTACTCACCTTTAGTAGGAAGGATCTTGGTCTGACTGGTGTGCTTTCCTGGAATTTAGTGGGATCTGGGGCCTGTAGTAGAGGCTTTGGACTCTGCACCATCCTGAGATGCAGTACAGCCAAGTGGTTAAAGCATAGACTCTGGCACCCACCCAGTGGTCTGGGTTTCATTCTGAGTGCTGCCACTGATGAGCTCTGTGGACTTGGGGAAAGTAACTCGACCTCTCTGCGTTTATCTCTTTCCTCATCTATAAAAGAGAGATAATAATAATAGCGTCTGCCCAGTAGGGCTATAGTGAGGATCAAAGGCACACCTGCAATATGCTTAGAACAGCTGCTGACATGTAGTAAATCCTACCAATGTTAGCTAGTAGCACCATCTTCTTCCAGGTCCCCATCAATGTCTTAGTAGATGGAAACCTGGCCACTGTGACCACAGCTACTGGGTGGAGTAAAACATTTCCGTGGTGCACAAAGCAATGTGGATTGTTTTTCTGTCTAGTCTCGCCTCTCTAGAATACGAACCCCATGCTGAATGCTCAGTCCCTGGAAGAGAGCCTGGCATGTGACAGGTGCACAGTGACAAATGAATGGGCGGGTACAGGAATTCCTCCTTGTGGTGGATGGCTCTGGAAAGAGTTGTTGACATTTTAAAATTACTAACTTCACTGCGAATGCAATTGAATGACAGAGAGCAAAAAAGACCTATGCAAACATCAGACATTCTCTTGGGGTTGGGGCTAAAAGTTGGCCTATGAGATAAGAGGTTGGCTTCTGAGAGGCTTTGCTGCCTCCCTTCTGTGGAGCCTTGGGCCAGTCCCTGCCCTCTTCTGGGCTTCAGTGTCCTCTATGGATGACAAACAACATGAGGTGGGACCATGCTCTGCACCCTCCAGGGAATTTCTTTCTCATCAGGACCCAGATCAAACAAGAGGGCAAGGAACACAGCCAGTTCTGAGGCTTGGGCCTCAAAACTACCAAATTCAAGGTTGAGCTCAATTTATGACAGCCATATCCACACACCATTTCTATGTCAATTATAAGAGCCAATTTCTCCAACTGACTTTATAAAATGTTCATTACTCCCCTAACCTGCCCTCAAATGTGAAACTTAGATTTAAAAAGACATTTTGGAAAAGATGTACATTTTGACAGGAACAATCTGAAATAGCCACAGGATATTGTTTGGTTTACTTCTGAGAGCCACGCATTCTGTGGAGAGGCAGCTCTGCCGGGCTCTTGATCTGAAGTGTGCCGGTCATACCGTTATCAGGGAAAAGGATAAGTCTAGGCTAATCAAGTGGCTGGATGCTAATTTTACCACCCTGGCTTCCAGAAACCAGCTCTCATCTTGGCAGCAATGGTCTACATCCCTTGGGTCCTTATAGTCTTTGGGTAATCATGATATTCACATCTCCGTGCTCTCCAAGCCTTTTGCATCTCTCTTCAAAGCCTTTGCAGACACGAAGACTACGAAGACTTAGCTGGAGCGAGCTCCCCACTGAGAGACCAGAAGTGATCGGATGGGCAGGCCTCCAGCTGCAAGCTTGGCTTTAGGTTTTTAACCCTCACTGCTCTCCAGTCTAGCCCCAGCGGTCTGGGTGGTTAGGCTGGCCTGTCCAGGTCCACCCGCCACCAGGCAGCCTACCAGAGAGGTCTTATCCAGTTGAATGGAGCTCAACAATGCTGACTCCCTGGAAAGGGAAGGCTTGAGATACCCCAAAGCACCACATTGACTGTCCCCGCATTTCATAAAAACCAACACAGTCCAAGAGAAACTGAATCCCAATGGGGAAAGAATCAGACCAACAGCTAGCTCAGCAGCCCACCCAGAGTTTCCATGAAGCACCTTGAGGCCAGAGCGAGTTTAGCAGCATGCCTTCTCAGCTGAAGCACCCTGACAGCAGTCCCGAAAAAGAGGCCGTCCGGGACTGGTGGGAACCCACAACTCTATAGCCATCCTTCTCTGCCAGATTCTGCTTCTTCATAGCTTTAAGTTCTCTCACTTGTCACTCCCCATCACATTTCCTTTCTCCAGCGTGTGTTAGCATACTTAGGAGGTGGAGAGCAGTGTGTACAAGTGGCCTGTAGACTAGCAAGGGAGCAGAGATGTATTTGAAAACAGCTCATGCAGCCAAATGCCAACGACTGAGCAAACCTCCACCCTAAGACTGACTCCCCCGCGCTGGCCCTGCAAATCTAACTACTCAGCGCTTCCATTTGCAGACATAAACATCCACTTATGAGTTCTGAAAACACTGTCTAAGCCAGCATTTGGACTTAAATAATGCTCACAGGGCTGCATAATCAGTAAACTCACTTTTTGCTCTGTGCCTTGGCAATGTTCTCTGGGAAGAATGCACTGGAGTCTTACAGATAAAAGCTGACATGGATGTAAGTTACTAGTACCTAGAAATATTGAATTTTAAGTAAAATGTATTACACTCTGCAAACAAAGAGAACAGAGAGTTTTTCTCTTATCTGAAAACAGATCCTTTTTGCAGACTTGCTGAAATAGAAGTAATTATCAAGAACTTAGAGCATTAATCAAGAAAAACCTGTTCTTTCCTTGATCTTAAACTTTGCAGATTAAAAAAAAAATAGAGAGCAAATGAAATTAACTTGGACCACAAGGAACATTTAGTTTTTTCCACTAAAACACATCTGCTGTTTCATTTTCCCCAGATACGGTATAGGTTGGCCCACCATAATTTTGATAAGAACAACGCCCCTAACCACCCTCTCCCAGTGGTGTGCTCGTAAATACTTAACAAGTGGCTCTCAAGGGGGAGAAAAATTCTGATTAAAGTGCTGTTGAACATTGGATTTCTGTGTCACAAATACTCTTACCGAGGCTGATTTCTAGCTACCAACATGATGCCACCCAGATTGCAAAACTTTTGAAAATATAACAATTGGTTTTGAGGCACCAATGTGAGCCAGCCATAGCCCACCACTGCCACTTTCTCCTGTCTGGGTGTTTCCTATGCCTTCCACTCTGGGATCACAGAGACAGCAAATAAATAAATCACCAAAGAATAAGGCAGATTGCTCGAATGATCAATACATGCATGCAACCTTTTGGTTTATAAACACTTTCCCCAATAGTCATTATTGTAACTAACTTTTATTAAGTACTTACACAGTGCCAGGATGCTTAAGAAGCAGTTATCTCGTTTAATCCTCATGTCAGCACTAGGAGGTAGGTATTATTATTATCCCCATTTCACATTTCACTGATGTTTAAACTGTTTCAGCAACTCACTCAAGGTCATGCGGTTTCTAAGTGGGTGAGCTGAAACCGGAACCTAAGCTTTCTGGTTATACTTTGGTAGTAAGAAGAAAGCACAGTACAAGAAAAAGTTGTGAGAACAACAGTTTGAGAAAACAGGAAAAACAAATCCCAGCCAAATATCAGCAGGTGCCCTTATCCTAAAATTCATGGATAGAATTCTGGGAGTCCATAAACATGAATGGGGGAAAATTACATTTCTGTTTTCACTAGCCTCTAGCTGAAATTTAGCCTTTCTTCAATCATGAATGTTGGCAACAAACGACAGTAGTATTTACAGAACCTGTGACTTTGTCACCGAGAGAAATAGTAGATATTTTTATGTCACAGTACAGTTTTAGCAGGAATTTCCAAACCTAGCCGCCATGAAATTACAGCAATTATGAGACCTCCTGCGAGATCTTAATTGTTAAAAAGCACATACATTAATATATTGCACACTTGTTTATATGTTGATAGCGATTTCGATCTAATTGCTCTTCTTTGTGATCCCATTGTCTCATTTTGTGTATTTAGAAGCCTTTATTTTCCTGAGAAGAGGTCCATATGTTCCATTAGAAAGCCAAGGGCATTCATGAATCTATAGCCTTCTTGCTTCCTCTCCAGGCATAGTGAACCTTCTGATGGCCAGTTAGGGAGGTTGTCTCCAGGCTTTATGTCTGGTTTCCAGAAAGCAGTCGTGTTTATACAGAATTGACTGAGCCCGTTTGGATGGAGGACATGCCTATGGCCTGTAATTGTCGATGGGCAACCAACATGTTTCCCTAGTAAGACAGCGTGGGACCTATGAGTCAGTTCTTCTTGGGAAATGACCAAGAAGAAGCTTTCAGAGATGAAAATGAAGTAAAGAGGGCGAAAGGGGGGAGGTGAGAGAGAGGCTGAGTCAGATCCCTAACCACGCTTCTAGGGCATCCCAGAAGCCCTGCTGAATAGAAAAGGAATACCGTCTCCTTCTCCTGGGGCTGAATCATGCCAGGGCAGCTCTGCTCTTCTGTCTCTGCCTGTATCCCTTGGTGAAGCCCCAGGCCTTCATTTGAGGCCAAAATGAAGGGCCCCAAACCCAGTCAATGCTTGCCTCAGATAAATTCTAGAATGTATACGTTACTATCTCAATGGACAAATACTAACAGTGTAGGTTGTCCAAAGACTATGGCTTCCACCGCTTCTTGACTAGCATCAAGGGACCCTGAGCCTAGGGATGCTTGTATTTTAACAGGCTAAAGAACTGAAGCTGTTGTTTGGAACTTGGAGTTCTTCCATTTTGGCTGAATTAGTTTTGGTTGTTTCTACCTCAATGAAGGCTCTTCAAGGTGATGGGGTCCGAGGGCAGTGTGACTCTCCTTTCTGACTTGTACTGTTGGGTTGCATCTTGCTGGGGAAGGTTTCTTTTTCTTCTTACCAGCTCTACCATTCCCTGGCTATGTGATAGGAGCAAGGTCTTTACCCTTTGTGGGCTCAAGTGTCCTCCTTTGTAAAATTGAGGCAATAACAATAGAATCTACCCATCAGGTGCTGCACAGGTTAAAAAGAGACCCTATAAAGTCTTGAGCGCCGTGTGCAATCCAGGGATAGAACTTGATAAGGATCAGTTGTTGTCATAGCTCCTCTTAGCATGAGACGAAAGGCACCCAGGTCATATGCTTGGTGAAGAAAGCAGGCTCAATAAATGTTCAAAACCTTTTGCTTCTTTCTCTTTCCACCCTCCCATTCCATTGCTTTAAACCCAAGGAAATTCAGAGGGACCTGTACCAGTACTTAGGAGCAGAGGGACTGAAAATGGCCAGACAGGAGTGGGTTATTGATTCTAGAACAGAATCAGTTCTAAAACAGGTCTCCTGACTCCAGGTCTGGCATTCTTTTGGCTCCCCCTCACTGAGAGTCCCCAGGTACCTTCTGAAAAAACCCCGAGAGCCTCAGAGGAATGGCCTGCACAGAGGCCTCTATCCAACAAAGACCCTTGTGGGGTTGGAAATTCTCTGACATAGTGTACCACCCAAGCCCCCTCCCACCTTGCTTTTCCCCAGTTGCCCTCTAAAGAGACAATAAGAAGAAGAAGAACAACAAAGAACAGTATGTGCTCAGATAAAGGGTGGAAAACAAGGACCATCAAAATCGTCCTCTCTTTCTGGCTTCTTCCAAGTTACAGGCCAAGTGTACCCTATCCCATTGCAATGGGTTTCCAGGCCCAGTCAATAGCATGGCCACACAGATGGGCTCCGAGCTTAGAGGAGGGGGCTCAGAAAAACTGCCCACCCACTCTTCAGGGAGTTTCGATTCCTCTGGAAGGCAGTCAAGAGCTCTGAAAACTTGCCTGTCCCCACCCCCTTCCCTCAGCCACCCGCAGCTCTCAGCCTGCCCTTCAAAGGAGCCAGTTTGACTCCTTTTGACAGTTTCCTATTCCCAGTGCATCTCTACGCCCCACATCCAGCTTTCCCTTCATACTCGCCCCTCCTCCCAATCTTGTTGAATAATATAGCTTCCAGAACCAGGTCACAGGTTATTTCTGGATCCAGCCCAATGTCTAATTTGCTGCAGAACATGTGTGAAAAATCATGAGCCTCTGCCAACCCCACAGGGAGCCATGGATTTTTAAACAATTACACCAGTGCTGGAATGCAACATCGTATGGGAAAAAACAGTTTGGGAATTTCTTTAGAAGTTAAACATACACCTTTATAACTCAAGCATTCCACTACTGGGTATTCACCCAGGAGAAATGAAAGAGTGTGTGTCCACACACACACTTGCACAGCTATGTTGCAAGCAGCTAGTATTTATAGTCTCCAAAAACCAGAAAATGGCCTAAATGCCCATTACCAGGTCAATAGATAAATAAATTATGGTATAACCCATGCAATGGAATACTACTCAACTATAGAAAGGAATGAACAATTGATATGCATGGAACGACATGAATGGGTCTCAGTCATTATACTGAATGAAAGAAAGAATCCAGGCACAAAAAGAGTTCCTATTCTGTGGTTCCATTTATGCAAAATTCCAGGAAGTGCAAACAACAGATCGGTGGCTGCCTGCAGATGACAGAGGGGGCCAGAGGGAGGGACCACAAAGGACCACAAGGAAACTTTGGGGGTTGATGGAAATATTCACTGTCTTAACTGTGGTCATGGTGGATATATGTGCAAAACTGATCCAATTGATACTTTAAGTCTTTACAGTTTACTGTATGCTAGTTATACCACCAAAAGCTGTAGGATAATCATACCAACAGCTCATCTTCCAGTTTTTGGTGATATCTGTGATCCTCAGACTACGGGAATATGTGCAATTTGCATTTTATATGATGCACCAACATACTTTGCTCATTGTTCTGATGGGTCCATGCCTCCCTGAGAGAGCAATGGGGCAAGCTGGGTCCTAAATATTAGATGATGGAATACAGCCACTGCTAAAGTTTCACCAAATGAATACCTTCTCATCAACCCCCTCTGTAATCCCTGAAAATCCTTTCCATCGTTCCTTCCTTCATACTGTTTGTATGAGTTTGCTGGGGCTGCTGTAACAAATGACCACAAACTTGGAGACTTCAAAAAACATCAATTCATTCTCTCACAGTCCTGGAGGCCAAAAGTCTGAAATTCAAGTGTTGGCAGGGCTGGTTCCTTCTGGAGGCTCTGTGGCCTCCGTTGCCCCACGGTTCTCTCCTAGCTTCTGGTGGCTTCCAGGAATCCGTGGGGTTCTTTGCCTTGTAGATGCATTACCCTAATCTCTGCCTCTGTCTGCATGGCCTTCTCTACCTTGTGTGTCTCTGTGTCCAATTTTTCCTCTTTTTATGAAAGTAGTAGCCCTATTGGATCAGGACTCAGCCTAATGACTTAAACTTAACTTGATTACATGTGCAAAGACCCTGTTTTCCCATAAAGTCACATTCATAGGATTTGGAGGTTAAGAATTTAACATCTTTTGGGGGGACACAATTCAACCCACAACATGACTCAAGTTTCTGAGCTGAACACCATCCATAGTTGTTGATAACAATATTTCTATCACAGATTCCAGCCCACATCTCTGTACGAGTAAAACATCAGTCTAGTCTGTCTTTGGAGTAATAGCCATCTGTTGATTCTGTCTCTCAACCGTCTGTTAGGTCTGTCTCCTTCCACCGCCCTGGTTTATCCTCCTCATCTTTTCCCTGGACTCCTGCCACAGCCTCCTCCCAGGGGCCTTCCTTTGCCTACAGTCTCGGCTTTCCTATTTGTCTTCCATACTGCATTCAGAGAAATCGTTCCAAAACACTGCTCTGACTACCATCCCTGCTTGAAAATATTATGGCTTCTACTTCTTCCAGGGAAAGTTCCAAAGGCTCACCAGCATGTCGTACTCAGCACTTAGCACAGTACCTGGCACAAAGGAAATCTCGGAAATGAAATTTTAGGAAATTTTGTGGAATGAATTCTAAGGAGAGAAAGCTTTCCAGGAGAAGTAACAACTGAGTGGGACCCTAACGAATGAATAAGAAGACAGAGTGGGAGATGCAGACATGGATCAAAAGAAGCTGCCCTAAAGGAACTAACCTTCTATAAATAATTATACAACAAGGCCACGAACAGTCAGTACCTTCAGAAAACAGAAATATCCCATGGGATTTTATGGAGGAGGCAGTAATCTACAGTTTGCTTTATATTTATAGTCCTTAGTGTTATATTTATGTATGGGTCTGACGGCAGCATGTGTGTATCACTATACTTCACTGTGTCAAGTACTTAGAGGCATCCATTATTGAGTTCACACTGCAAATGTCCCAGTGTAATTATTATCACTGACAGCCTTCCTACTAAAAATGCCAGTGCTGCCAGTTCTTTTTTTTACCTTCACTGATAGAGTAGGAAAAGAGGAATATCCACAACTAATGTTCATATGAACTTTAGGGAAGTTGTTGTCCCATGCATATCAATTGTTCATTCTGAAAATGCCCAGGATGTTAGACAAATAAGTGTGGCCTTCAGCCTGTGTGTGCTGGACCCTGGCATAGCCATTTCTAGAACTGTATCATGTGAGAATCCCACCAGAAGTCCACAGAGAGACAGGAAAGAATCATCGTAAGCTGGAGCTACAGTCCAGGCAAGCGTCATTGAGGATAGGGTGTTGGGTGAGTGTTGAATAAGAAAGGGGGAGATGGACTTGAGTGACATATATGAAAAGAATGTGATAATCAGAAATAAAGTGAGCTGCCTCATAAGAGAATACGTTTCCTGTCCCTGGAAATATACATTCAAGCATATGACAGGAAAATGCTTTGTGGGAACACCGAACGGAGAATTTAAGCATCAGAAGTGAGGTTAGGCTAGATGATTTGATGATTCCATATAACATGTGGATTTTATAAACACAGCTTACGAAGTGCTGGAGAATTGTTAGGACTGAATGACCAATTAGCTTGTGAGGTGGTATCGAGGAATGAGTCAGAAATAACTCCACAGTTTGGTGAGCGTAACCATTGTCGAAGCGAAGAATGGGGTGGTCAGGGAAGAAGACAAGTTGAGCTGTTCATATATTGAGTTGAAGTTACGAGTGGGCTAGCCAGGTGAGCAGGTGAGACAAATTGTCACAAACCTGAGTCTGGTGCTGGAAATTCAGATTTGAGAGTCATCAGGTTACTTCATATGCCTAAATATCTATGAAGAGGATATACGTGATAGGAAATAAAACTCCATTTACAAAAGAAACCAAGAAAATAATAACCTTAAGAATAAACAGGACAAGCAATGTACAACACTTTTATGAAGGATATTCTAAAATACTCCCTGACAGACTCTAAAGTAGACATGAACAAATGGAAAGACACCCTTTGCTCTTTAATAGGATGACTCAACATCATAAAGATGTCAGTTCTCTCTAACTTAATTTATAAATATCAAATGCAATCCCCTCCCACAAAAAACCCAGGCTATTGAATGCTGCTAGACAAGTTGATACTACATTTCATGTGGAAAAAATAAACATATAAGAATAGCCAGGAAAACATATATACTGCAGGACACTTCCGGTTCTGACCCAAACGAAGTAGTTTCATTTTATTCCCAGCCTCTCCTCCACTAAACAAACCTGGACGCACAGTGCAACAATGTAAATATACTTAATGATATTTAACTGTATGCTTACAAATGGTTAAGATGGTGCATTTTATGTTACATATATTTTACTACTATTTAAAATGTTTTAATATTACTATTTAATTTTTTTAAAAAGCAAACTGCAGAAACAAACACCTGTACATAACATAACACAGAAGCATATAAAGGCTCTAAAAGATAGAAAAAGTTATCAACCTAGAGTCCTAGACTTGAGAAACAACTGAACAATGAGTTCCCTGGCTTTAATAATTGACTTTTATATATTCTGGCTGGAGGACTGCAAAAGCTTCCAACATGGAACTGCTAACAGACATATACAAACAAACTCAGAGGCAGGAGATGGTTGAACTCAATACCATCAATCAGCTAAATATAATTGACATCAATAGACTACTTCATCTAAGAACAGCAGATACACACACTTCTTAAGCGCGATTGGAACACTTACTAACATAGACCACATTCTGGGTCAAATAATGCACCTTAACAAATTTGAAAGAACAGGAATCACACAACGTCTGCTATCAATGGTATTACATTTGAAACTATAAGAAATATAACTGAAAAACCCCAAAATTCATGGAGATTAAACAAAACACTTCTAAATCACACATGGGTCAAAGAAGAAATCTAAAGATAAATATAAAATATAGTTTAAAATAAATAAAAATGAAAACACAACTTAAATTTTGTGGGACACAGTGAAAACAGTGATAAGAAAATGTATAGCTTTGAATGCAAACATTATAAAAGAACAAAGGTTCATAATCAATAATTTAAGTTTCAACTGTAGGAAACTAGAAAGATAAGAGCAAGTTAAATACTAAGTAAGCAGAAGAAAAGAAATAATAAAAATTAGAGCAGAAATCAATGAAATTAAAAACAACAAATAGAGAAAATCAATGAAACTAAAAGTTAGTTCTTTGACAAGATTAAAAAAATTGATAAGCCTCTAGCCAAAGGCTAAGAAAAAAAGAAAGAAGACACATATTATTGATATCAGAAGTGAAAGAGAGAACATCACTATAGATCTTATGAAGACTAAAAGGATAATAAAATAATACTGTGAACAACTCCATGCCTACAAATTTGATAACCTAGATTAGGTAAACTACTTTCTTGAAAGACATAATCTGCCAAAACTCACACAAGAAGAAATAGACAATCTGAATAGGCCTGAATATATTGAAGAAATTAAATCAATAATTAATAACCTTCCAAAATAGAAAGCACCAGGTCTTTACAGGTTCACTGGTGAATACTACCAAACATTTAAGGAAGGAATGATACAAATTCTTTACAATCCTTTTCAGGTTATAAAAGCAAAGGAAATACTTCCTAGCTCAATGTAATGGTGCCAGTATCACCCTAATAACAAAACCAGCCAAAGACATTACAAGGAAATAAAACTGCAAACTACTATCTCTCATGAATATAGATGGAAAAATCTCAATAAAATATTAGCAAATAAAACGTAATAATATATAAAAAGAAGTACATACCATGACTAAGTGGGACTTACCCCAGGTATGCAAAGCTGGTTCAACATTTGAAAACTAATTAATGTAATCTGCCACATCAGCCAGCTAGAGAAGAAAAGTCCCATGACCGTATGAACAGATGCAAAAAAAGCATTGAACAAAATCCAATACCCATTCATGATAAACACTCTCAGTAAACTGGCAATCCAGGATAACTTCATCAATTTGATAAAGAATATCTATGAAAAACCAATAGCTACCATCATACTTAATGATGAAAAATTAGACGCTTTCCTACTTAGATTGGAAACAAGGCAAAGATGTCCCCTCTCACCACTCCTTTGTTCTGAAAGTCCTAGATAATGCAATAAAACAAGAAATATAAAAGTTATAGAGATTGGGAAGAAAAAATAAAACTGTCTCTTGTTCACAGATTACATGATAATTTATGTAGAAAATCTGAAAGAATAAGCAATAACAATAAAAAAAATCTCATAGAACTAATAAGTGATTATAGCAAGGTTGCAATACAGGTCAATCACTTTCTTATATACCATAAATGAACAAGCAAATTTTGAAATAAAAAATGCCATTTACATTAGCACCCCCAAAATGAAATACTTCGGTTTAAATTAAAAATATAAATGTACAAAACCTATATGAGAAAAACTATAATACTGATGAAAAAATTCAAAAATAAAGAAATGAAGAGATATTCCATGTTAATAGATAAGACTCAGTATTGTCAAGATGTCAGTTCTTCCCAACTTGATCTATAGGTTCAATGCAATCCAATTAAAATCCTAGTAAGTTCTCTTATGGAAATCAGCAAACTGATTCTAAGGTTTATATGGAAAGGCAAAAGACACAGGCTAATTAATACAATATTGAAAAAGAAGAACAAAGTTAGAGGAATGACACTACCGGATCTCAAAACTTACTATAAAGATATAGTAATCAAGACAACGTGCTACTGGTGAAAAAGTAGACAAATAGCTCAATGGAACAGAATAGAGAGCCCAGAAATAGACGCACATAAATATAGCCAACTGATCTTGACAAAGGAGCAAAGACAATATGGTAGAGAAAATCTAGTCAGCAAATAGTGCAGAATAAGTGGACACCCACATGCAGGAAAGTAAGGGTAGACACAGACCCCTTAGACTCCCTCACAAAAATTAAGTCAAAATGAATCACACACCTAAACGTAAAAGATGAAACTATAAAACTCCTAGAAGATAGCATAGAAAAACAAACAAACAAACAAAAAACTTAGATGACCTTGGGTAAAACAATGGCTTTTTAAATACAACACTAAAAACACAAATCATGAAAGACAGAATTGATAAGCTGAACTTCATTACAATTCAAAGCTTGGCTCTGCAAATAACCATGTCAAAAGAATGAAAAGACAAACCATAGAGTGGGGGAAAATATTTACCAAAGGAACATTGGATAAGGGACTGCTATCCAAAATAGACCAAAAAAACCCACAAAAAAAAAAAACAAAAAAACAAACCCTCTTAAACTCAACAATAAGAAAACTAACAACCTGATTAAAAAATAGGCCAGAGGTGTGATTCATTTTGACTTAATTTTTGTGAGGGAGTCTAAGGGGTCTGTGTCTACCCTTACTTTCCTGCATGTGGG
>CAUYQG010182262.1:0-38554 GCA_963574415.1 Tarsius wallacei
GGTGAGAAAATGCGATGCTCAGATCTTTGTTTCTGTGAGAGATAACTCAGTATTATAAACTCTAATTCCATTCAGGTAGCTGTGAAATTCATGATTTTGTTCTTTTTTATGGCTGCGTAATATTCCATTGTATATATGTACCACATTTTAAAAATCCAGTCCTCTTTTGATGGACAGCATGGTTGGTTCCATGATCTTGCTATTGTGAACAATTCTGCGATAAACATACGTGTGCAGGTATCTTTTTTATAGAGTGATTTGAGTTTTTCAGGGTATATTCCCAGTAGGAGGATTGCAAGGTCATATGGAAGGTCGATTTAGACCTTTTAGGAATTGCCACACTGATTTCCACAGAGGCTGTACCAGTTTACATTCCTACCAACAGTGTAGAAGTGTTCCCTGAGCAAAACCCAAAGTGCCCAGGCCATAAGAAATAAGATAGACACATGGGACCTCATTAAACTGACAAGCTTCTGCAAAGCCAAAGAAACCATCAAGAGAGCAGGGAGACAGCCCACAGACTGGGAAAAAGTATCTGCCGACTTCATGTCTGACAAAGGCCTAACATCAAGGATCTACAAGGAACTCAAACGTGCTGAAAAGAAAAAACAAACAACCCCATTACAAAGTGGGCAAAAGATATGAACAGAACAGACACTTCTCAAAAGAAAACATACGAGCGGCTAACAGATACATGAAGAAATGTTCAACCTCACTAGTCATCAAGGAGATGCAAATTAAAACTACACTAAGATACCACCTAACTGCAGTCAGAATGGCCATTATCAATAACTCAAAAAATAACAGATGCTGGAGAGGATGTGAGGACTTTGTTTTTGATTTGGATCCTATGAGATGGATCTTATTTTGACTTTCCAAAGACCCCAAGTGGTTTCCTATACACTCTGAGCTATTTGAATGACAGTAGATTCACCACACAATGTGCTTGCCACTGTACATCCTCTCCACCAGGGAGGCTGCCATGACATGATGCCAGTTTAGGAATCTGATACTCTGCAGTTAGTAGAAAGGCAGTGGGAAGTAGCCTGAGAATTCACCCATCATGAGCTGGAAGAGACAGCTTCTTGTTACAAGAATGTGGAGTACAGATGTAGAAGTGATAACTAACAGGGAGGACTGTAATGGATAAATAGAACAAAACAGGAGACAGAAGAGGAGAGGAATAGAAAAGTAAAGCCGAAAACCCAGAAATAGAAAACTAAAGCAAGAAACCACAAAAGGAATAGAAAGAGTCAGACAGCAGTAACAGAAGGAAATGACCCCATAGTAAACACCAGTTTCCAGATGTTCAGACTTATTTATTAAAAACTCTTATCTAATGCAAACTTTGGAAATATCAACTTTCTGTGTTCTCATAATAACACTATGAGGTAGGCACCATTAACCCCATTTTTCAAATGAGGAAGTTGAGGTGCAGAGATGTTAACTACTTGCCCGGATCCACATTGCTAGCAAGAGCTGGAAAGGATTGAAGCCCAGCATTCCTCCTTGAGTCCCCATTCTGCCCTCTGCTACTAAGCTATCTCATTTAATTTAGAACTTTTCTATGTATTATCTGCGTTAGTGGTCAAAATTAAATTCCGCCACTTAATAGTTGTTCCTTGATCATGCTGTGCCTCAGTTTCCTCAACTATAAAACAGGCATAAGACCAGCGTCTACCTCATAGATTTATGATGAGAATTAAATGAATTAAAATGTATAATGCATTTAGAATACTTCTTGGTACATAGTTAAGCATTCAGTAAACATTAGTAGTTCTCCTCCTCCTTCCACCCTTCTCATTCTCTTCCTCTTCATTGCTGTTGTCATACTGTTGCTTTATTCTTATTGTTCCACAGTCTTAGGTAATGACAAATCACCACTCATTCATCAACTCTTTCGATGAGAACTCTGTTACACACGGATAAGAACTTATAAGGGTATTTTGAGAGAAAGTATCTATTTCTCCATGATCTTAAATTACAGAATAAATACAGGAAAGGCTTTCCATGTTTTACTGAGGATAATGTGTTCATCAATTCTAAATTGATAGAACATACCCTCTTTCACTTTTCCTTTGACTACTTGACAGATGATTAATGTAAATATTCTTTTACTTTATAGTTAATTGAGAAATTGAAATTAATTTTATTAGAGACCCCACAGAGTGATTTTCAAGATAAAAATATAATACAGCATCAAGCATCAATTCTACAACTGCAGGAGCTCCTTCATCTTAAGTTTAATGTAGCCACAGAAGTACTTCTCAGAGTAAGTGTGATACTTTGCTTTCATGTTATTATCAACTTTTATAAGAGTTAACATTTTATGCTATACAATAAAATAATACAGTATTGTTTTTATTTCTTTTTGAAAAATAAATAGATTATGGAAAAGTCAATAGAATAATTTAAAGAACAAATATTTTCCCATATTTAACAACTGTTAATATTTTATTTTTAGATAAATAAAATATTGCCAATATAGTTAAAGTCTAGTTTTTTGTATATTTCACAAAGTTTACTAAGATTGCATTGATGATAAATTTATGAAACTTTACATATTATATATTCACCCTAGATAAATTAATAGGTGCAAGATTATAATTATTGGTAGTAACTCCATTTTTCTTCAACTTTTCATTTTGAAAATGCTATATTTGTACAGGAGATTGGAAGAATAGTATTATGAATCCCCATATGCCTGCCACCTATAGTCAACAATTGTTTAAGCTTATTGAAGTATAATCGATAGACAAAAATCAATAATATTACAATTTTTTTTTTTTTTTTTTTTTTGAGTTGGAGTCTCACTCTGTCGCCCAGACTGGAGTGCAGCGGCTGCTCCCGGCCACCGCAGCCTCGACCTGCTGGGCTCCGGCGATCCTTCCGCCTCAGCTTTCCAAGCAGCTGGAACTACAGGCGCGCGCTACCACGCCCGGCTAATTTTTTTATTTATTGTAGAGATGAGGTCTCACTTGCCCAGGCGGGTCTTGAACCCGCTGGCTCAGGCAATCCACTCACCTCAGCCTCCCAAGGCGCAGGATTACAGGCTGAGCCACCGAGCCCAGCTTACAATATTTTATAATGTTTGCTTTATCTCTAGCAAATATTATAAAATAAATCTCTACTTTAACTTTGTGGCATTTGAAAGATGTAGTATTATGCTACTTTTTCATCCCCAGGTATCTCAGCATTAGTGACAAGATTCAAACAACCATAAAATCATTATTATACCTAAGAAAATTAATAATAATTTCATAGTATTTCTAATAGTTCATCTTCAAATTTTCCTTTATTTCCCATGAATGTCTTCTATAGTTGTTTTTATTTTGTTTTGTTTTAATCAAAAAACAGTCTACAGTCACACATTACTTTTGGTTGTTTTGTCTTTTGGTTTCTTTCCGTCTAAAACATAGTCCTTTGTATAGCTTTGTGAAATATGTCCTAATTACAAAAAGGATTGCAAATAAAGCTTAAATGTTGTTTTTTATTGTTAGCAGTAATATTCATATCATAACTTTGCAACTATTTATGTATTTATATGTATTATAGGGCAAAGAAAGTAAAAAAATTATTATTACTAATCAAGATTTTTAAGGGAACCAACATGCAAGTGAAAATTTGAAAAATACTATAATATTAAATTTGAAATGGAAATATCAGAATGAACCCTATTTTTTTATTCCATAGATAGGAACCAGAACTAACTGGGGTAAATGGTTAATTTTGTGACTGGGTAGGAAAAGTGAAAGATGAGGCTGGTTTATCTTATTGTGCTCGAAAGCAAGTAAGCATTCAGAGACTAATGGGGTCAAAACCAAGGGACAGGGACTAGCTTAAAGAAGACCCACTGGCCAAATTCAGAATACTTTGAATATCAGAAATAATAATGACTATAATTAATTATAACATATTAAGTAAGTAAAAATCCACAAGTCATAGTGATACTCCAAAAAGAAATAGGGACTATGAAGTGTGAGAACATTTCTTTACAGAAGAATGCCATCTAACTAATGTGGAAGGAATGACCAGTTAGAAAATCGCCATTTTTCTGTCCCCAATGTAATAATTGATCCAGGTAAGAAACCTCAATGGCCACCTAAAAGATTAGATGAAAAGTTGTTGAGGAACACATTATCCTCATAGTGCCAAAGTATGATGACTAACTGATTGTGGGAAATGTACTTGACAATGGGGAAATATGTTGCCAACACCTTAACCAAGTGATCAAGTCTGCGTCATTAATAGCGGGACATTGTATACTCCTCATAGGATGCAATATGAAGAACACGACATAACCTATGATGTCCTCTTGCTGGAAATGGTTGCTCCGAATCTAGTTAATCCCTTAAAAATAAAGGGAATTAGAGGAGCAAGTTAAGCAATGCCAGGAGGAAACAATCACATACATTCACAGTGGAACCGTTCTTCAAGGCAACTGTCCTAAACACTTCAAAAAGTAAAAGTTACAAAAACAAAAAAGTGTGAAGGGATCAGCACTTTAAAAAATTAGATTTAAAAAAATAAATACAATCCACAACATTTTTAAGTTTTTCCATTATAGCAACCAAACATATATTGATCCTTGATGAGAGCTGATTTCTTGAGCAATAGGCATCAAATTATGTTAGTCTTTAACGAAAAATTCTTTTTTTTTTTTGAGTTGGAGTCTCACTCCGTTGCCCAGGCTAGAGTGCAGTGGCACACTCATGGCACCCCAGCGTCGACCCACTGGACTCCGGTGATCCTTCTGCCTCAGCCTTCCAAGTAGCCGGAACTACAGGGGCGAACTACTATGCCTGGCTAATTTTTTGATTTATTGTAGAGACGAGGTCTCGCCAAGTTGCCCAGGCTGAGGCAACCCACTCACCTCAACCTCCCAAAGTGCTGGGATTACAGGCTGAGCCACCGAGCCCGGCCAATGAAAAATTCTTAAGAACAGCCTTAAATTCTGTTGTTAACACTAGATATAAAGTATAGGACTAGCCAAACATATGACTCATCTGTATTCCATAGCCTGGATATGTTTGCTTTCTAAACACAGAAAGGCTAACTTTTGCAGTAGAACAGACTACATTTTAATAAGATACAGGTAAAGAAGCATGCATAGAGTTAAATGAAAAGTGATGATTCTCTTGTTAAGATTGAAAAGGGTAACATAAGAGTAATCCACAAGTATTACCTGGGAATGTAGGAGCAACTTTATTCCTTAGACGTTGTCAGAGAAACTGAGTAGAAAAAGTAGAAGCATATTTAATTAAGTAAATATATTTGGATCCTTTATAGAATTTTAAAAAATGATTCTTTGTCTTTTTGAACCCTATTTTTAACCAAGTTACTCTTTTAGTAAATTAATAAAGGGAATCTAACACATACATTATTAAATAATTTATTTAAGTTGTATAATTTATGAGGCCTCTGGCCCTTTATAATTTTTTTTGTCTTGCAGCAAGCTAGTACTTTAGCAGATCTGGACAGTGGAAATATGGAAAAAATCATTCAAAGTGAAAATGTTACTGTATATGTATGGGCAAACCTCAAGAAGAATCCAAGGTACCCCATGGCTAATACATTCCCTGTAGGTGGAAAGACATTAGAGTCACATCATGACTTCCATTCATGTGCCTGTCACATAGCAGCATGTTGCACTTGGAAATGCCCATGTTAGGAAGTCAACCCACCAGGGGTTGAATCACAGACCTGCCATTTACTTAGGCAAGTTACTTGGCCTTCAGTATATCATCAGTAAAATGAGGATTATACTTTACTTAATAGGATTGGATTGAGGATTAAACATTAGTGCATCTAAAATTTATAGCACAATGTCTGCTACAAATGTACAATCCATTAGTATCAGGTCTTCTCCTTCTCTTCACCCACTTAGCCCCCTTTCCCCCTAAAAAAGCAGAAGTGGTAGGTGGTTTCTACATGACAATCTGGAACTTTAAAAAATATACTCATTTTTGTGAACTGTTACAAATAATATATTTTCATATTTGGTTTTTTTTTTTGACATTTAAGTGATGTTTCACCAATAATTTTTTGACATGGAAACATCTTCATGAGGAATGATGGTGATGATGACAAATTCAAGGTCACTTGGTTACTGTTTGATTGTAAACATTTTAAATTAATTACATTAGTATGGCAGTGAGTTCAGGGAAAAATTACCAGAAGAAAAATTAGGAGGCCTAGTTTCTGGTCCCAGCTCTAAAAAACCTAGTTATATACCATTGGAAAAGTTTGGACTTTACTTTTCATATTTAGTAATTACTTTTCATATTTAGTAAAAGGAAGGACAAAATATTTCTCCAGTTCCTTCCATTTGCTACAAAATACTCTTTGACTCACATCTAATCAGAGACAATATATTAACTTTTTCACTGTAAAATGTCATCTATAGAAAAGCGAAGGAAATTAATCTGTATAGATTTAAAATAATAAAAATAGGCTGGGTGTGGTGGCTCATTGCTATAATCCCAGCACTTTGGGAGGCCAAGTGCAAATGGGTGAAGGCATTGGGAAAAATATAAAGTTGAGTATATCTTGTGGAGTTATCAGCATATAGACCAATGGTACTTAATTGTTGGGGAGTCATAGATTCTTCTGAGCATTAAATAATTTTATAGGCTCACACTTACGGAAGAACATTTTTGAACCTCTTAAAATTCATTCAGGGATACCTCTTCCCTCTTTTCCACTCTAGGAAAAAGTAAAACTCGTGTTAAAACCCCTAATTTTATATATATATATGTATATATATACATATATATATGTAGTATAGTATTTGAAGTCACAGAAATAATAATTTCCAGAGAGTGTGTGTTAAGGGAGAAGAGGGATTAGGATGGAGGACTGAGTAATATAGCAATATCAATATTCAAAGGATGGTTAGGAAAAAGGCCCTACTGAGGAGTCAGAAGGAGCTGCCAGAGATGGAGGAGGAGAAGGTATAAACTTGAAACAAGCCTAGAGTATCCTAGGGCCTCATCTTCTTTGTTAAAATTAATTATTAACAGGTACAGAAGTATCAGATTCTCTGGAACACAAGTTGGATTTGAAATTCCAAGGATATTAGCCACAAGTAACATTGCTTTACGACTCCTACATACCCACTATGATCATATTTCTCCACTTCACCCTATTCCAACACCATCAACTGAAGAGCATATTGCTACAATAACTGAGCAGGTTGAAGATGAAGTTACAGATGTAGAAAAAGAAATCAGCAAAGAGGTCCAAGAAGAGTCTGCACAACAAAAAAGAGGGTCTAACGTAATCTATGAGGAAGAAATAAAAGTTGAGGAACAAGATGATATTGAAGTAGAAGTGGTAAGACACATTTAAATATATACATTTTTTCTTCATGTAACACGTGTTATTAGATTCTCTTGAAGTATTCCCAAGATTCTTCCTAAACAGCTAGAAACTGAGAAGTACTTTCTTGCCAGTTCCTCAATTTTTAACGTGTATCTTTTTCTTGTGTTTCATTAATAGACTCTTTATATTGAGCCAGTTGCTTTAACATCCCAAAGTTCAGCACAGAAATTGCGCATTTTTATATTAGGTGCACTCCTGGGAAGCTTTAAGCTATTGAATTCTTGTATGTTTATTACATATTTCAGCCTCACTCCAGGAAACTTGCTATTAAATGGAAACTTGCAGTTAATAGTTTCATAAACTGGAAGATTATCTTACATTACTGTTACTTCTTCAGCTTTTGGTTTTTAAGAAAGAATTTTATAAAGTATAAATTGATTTTATTAAAATATTGTACTCCTGTCTGAAAACTTGACATCTTTAGATATATTATTTGAGCAATTTAATAATCATATATCTCTAGTTGGTTTCTGCTTTTTCTATTGCCAAGATTTTTAAGCTACTTATTTATGTTCAAAAAATTGTCTCTTAAGAATTTGGTAATACTTTCTCAGAGCTAGGAAGCTTATCTGTGTAGCCATTTCCCATTTGTTAGGAAGGACCAGAAATATGAAGTTTTCCTACAAATACATAAGACATGAAATGCATTCACTTATTGATTTATTTTTCTTAAACACAGGAAAGGATTAAGAATTAAATGGAATAAATTTAAAATCAGAATAGGAATTATTAAATATTCTAAGATCATATGGGATTTCAAAATGGATATGACATAATGCTAAGTACAAACAATAGTATTTAGAGTCGAATTACAACCATGTAAAAATTTAAAAGATTAAGAAAAGGAGAACACAAAAACCTACATATAGCTGATATTTTAGAGAGGTGGGAAATGAATGATTTATTCTTTTTTAAAAATTTGTCATTTTTGTTAAAATGTTCTTTGGTCAATAAGATAGTCTTTAAATATAAATTTTTAGTTTAATCATCAAGTAACTTTATGAGAGTCCAATAATATTTTCAATTCTCTTTCTTTTCCTGGAATATGGAAGGACTCTACTCCTCTCCCCCTTGAAACTCAACATGACCTTGTGACTTGCTTTAACCCAATAAGATGTGACGGTATGACAAATTGATTTCTAAGGGATAAAAAAAAATGGGCAAATAGGCCCTAGACTTAGCATTATTTCAATATGCAGTAAGAAACAAAATTAAACTCCACTAACTTAAAGCAAAATTTGACAGGATTTGTGATCTTAAATTTATGAAACAAAGAACAAATAAAAAGTTATCAAAATTGTTGAGTATGCAAAAAGTATCTACAAATATTGGGTCTTGATCTGATCAAAATATTAGATAATTTCTTCCTCTTCCTGCCAAGTTATTTGATCATAATTAATAAATACAACTATCCAATAAACATATGAAAATATACACAACCAAGAGTACAAGGGTACCATCAAGTAATAAAAAAATTAGTTAAATCACTATATTACTAAAAGAAGAACAATTCCATGGTTTTTATGATAGATACAGTAAAAGCACTCAATACAATTAGCCACTCATTTATCACAGGAAAAAAAATACTCGAGGAAACCAACTTTCAAAATGCATCTATCAAAACCATACAGCAAGGATATTGCATAATACTGAAATTTAAAAAGCATTTGCGTTTAGGTTAAATGCAAAAGAAGGATGCTATTGCAACAGTTTCTATGCAGTGTGGTACTGAGGACAATGCAATAAGGTAAGAACAAAAAAAACAGATCTAAGTTGGAAAGATAAAAATTATCTTCTATTTCACACAATATGATTGTCTATTCAGAAAACTCTAAAATTATTATGACAATCAAATTGGAAAAAACATACCTCATATTAGATCGATCAGGCAGCATTTTCACATACTGTTATTAGAAGTATAAATTTGTACAATTGCTGTTTGGCACTATGTAAATGTGTCTATGACTAGTGATTTTACCTTTCTAATTTATTATTTGAGACTAATGGGACAAATAAATAAAAATGAAAGTGCCAAAATGTTCATTGAATTATTATTATTTTTATTATTTTTTGAGACAAGGTCTCACTCTACCTGTCACTCAGACTAGAGAGCAGTAGTATGAACTTGGCTCACCGCAACCTCAACCTCCTGGACTCAAGTGATTCTCCCATCTCAGCCTCCAAAGTAGCTGGCAATACAGGCATGTACCACCGTACCTGGCTATTTTTCTTTTTTAAATTTTTTTGTAGAGATAGGGTCTTACTATGTTGCCCAGGCTTTTTTCAAACTCCTGGTCTCAAGTGATCCTCCTGCCTCAGCCTCCCAAATTGCTGGAATTACAGATGTGAGCCACTGAGCCCAGCCAAGTTATTTTTTATGGTAGCAAAAAAAGTCCCCAGGTAAAATTAACTATAAAATATCCAAACCAATCTTAGTAGCCATTTAAAAGGATGATGTATACTTTTTGTAATTTTACATGAAAAGATGCCTAGGATATATTGTTGCATTTTTAAAGTTAAAAATGCTATTTGCAATATGATTCTGTTTTTGTGATTGAAAAGAAAAATATCTGGAAGCCTATTCACTGAACAATGTCTATCTTTGGTGGTAGGGGAGGGGGCATGAGAAAGATGAGATAGTGGTATATTACCAGTGATTTTTGCTCTCTATATACTCCCAAATTATTTGCATTTTCAATAAATAAGTACTGAAAACATTACTTTCCTTATTTGAAATGAAGCAATATATTTCCCGTTGGGGTTTCAAAGAAGAAAAGTTCATGATAAACCTGTATGCCATGGTACTTGCTCTTCTGTCATGAAATCTTCATCCTCCCATAACCCTCATTCCTTTACCTAATTTCTACTTGTCTTTCAAGACTTACCTCAAGTTTTACCTCCACAAAGTTCTCCCTGTTGCCTCAAATTATATACCCCTCCACTATGCTCTTATTCTGTTTGTTATAATTCTTACCTTAAGCACTAAATGATGATCTGGAGGACAAGAATTTATTTTATTTTTTATTATAAAATTGAGGATTGGGTATACAAACGTTGATTATGCAGCTACCCTGGTGATGAGGTGTGTGCCCCTTGCTCCCCTAGCAGTTTCCATCAACTAGCAATCCCACCCCCGCCCCCTACAGTCTCCCACTACTGCTGATCCCTTTCTTATAGTATTATAATTGTTCAAGGTCTGCTTATGAGTGAGAACATATGGTACTCTGTTCTTTGTTTCTGTGATAGATCACTGAGTATGATCAACTTTAAATTCATCCAAGTTGCTGCGAAGTCCATATGTTTGTCCTTCTTTATGGCTGTGCAAAATTCCATTGTGTATATGTACCACATTTTTTTAATCCAGTCTAGCTTGGATGGGCAACATGGTTGATTCCATGTTTTTGCTATTGTGAATAGAGCTGCAACAAACATACGTGTGCAGGTATCTTTTTTGTAGAATGATTTGAGTTCCTCTGGGTATATTCCCAATAGGGGATTTGCTGGGTCATATGGAAGATCAATTTCTAGTTCTTTCAGAAATTGCCACACTGTCTTCCAAAGAGGTTGCACTAGTTTGTATTCACACCAGCAGTGTAGAAGTGTACCCTTTTCTCCGCATCCTCGTCAGCATCTGTTGTTGGTGGTTTTATTAATGATGGCCATTCTTACTGGGGTTAGGTGGTATCTCAATGTGGTTTTGATTTGCGTTTCTCTGATGATGAGTGAGACTGAGCACTTTTTCATGTGTCTGTTGGCTGCCTGTATATCGTCTTTTGAGAAGTATCTATTCATGTCTTTTGGCCACTTTTTAATGGGACTGTTTTTTTCCTTTCGGCGCATTTGAATTCCTTGTAGATCCTAGATGTTAGGCCTTTGTCAGATATACAGTTGGCAAATATTTTTCCCATTTTGTGGGCTGTCTCCCTGCTTTTTTGATGGTTTCTTTTGCTTTGCAGAAGCTCGTTAGTTTGATGAGGTCAGCACTTGTCTATCTTATTTCTTAAGGTATGGGCATTTAGGGTTCTGAATAGGAATTGACTGCCAGTTCCATTTTCCATAAGGGTGTCTCCTGCGTTTTCTAAGATGCTTATAGTTTGAGGTTTTACGTTTAGGTCTTTGAGCCATTTAGAGTGAATTTTTGTGTATGGTGATTGGTAGGGGTCCTGTTTCAATCTTCTGCATGTGATCAGCCAATTTTCCCAGCACCATTTACTGAATAGGTTCTCCTGTCCCCAGTTGTTGTTGTTGGAGGCTTTGTCAAAGATGAGTTGGTTGATAAATTGAGGTTTTGCTTCTGGAATCTCTATCCTGTTCCATTGGTCTATACCTGTTCTTGTACTAGTATCAGGCTGTTTTGATTACTCTAGCCTTATAGTAAAGTTTGAAGTCTGGCAGTGTGCTACCTCCTGCTTTGTTTCTTTTGCTGAGGAAAGAATTTCTTGATAGATTTCATATTCCAGTACATAGCACAGGGCTTAATGAATGTTTATTAAATTAATGAAGGAATAAGTTGTATGAATGATGGTTAAGTGATGAAAAGCAAGTCCTGAATTGAGTCTGATTTGTTGTGAGCAACCTACCTAAGAAAGTCACCTATATCAGGGAATTTAACCACTGTCCCATCAAAATTAGACCGTCTTTGAGAGATACTTAAGACCATTTCCATTACACTTAGATGTGCTAGAGATCATTTCTGCTACCTTTAGGGAATCTGTAAGCTTGTCACTAGGGATTCTGAGGACCCTCTCCTCAGTAGTTCTGACCCACTTGTACCTTGAGTGATCCAGCATAGTATGTGTGATAGAAAGACCTTGTTTCCATCACTACAACAGCTTCAGGAAATGTGTGCTCCCCATAATCCAGTTGGAACTCATAGTGAGTTTGAAGCAATATTTATAGATGGTAGTGAGATTCGTATTACTTTATAATTACAGCCACATGGGAACTATCATAATCCTCAATATTTTTATAATAATGTGTGTGTGTGTGTGTGTGTGTGTGTGACAAAATGTATTCTAAAATTTTTAAACTGGCATATAAACTCATGACATTCAAGTTTTGTATGTATGTGTGTAAATTAGGGACTACCTGTAAGATCAGCAGTAAAACTTACTATATTTCGGTTTTAGAGAAAAAATTTCTCTATTTTCCTAGCTTCCTTTTTGTTTAAAGTAAATTGCTTACCTCACAATTTTAGATTGGCATATTTTATTACAAGCATTACATTTCCCATCTCTTAATGACTTTAAAGAATGATGCAAGACAATATATTAGTTATGCTTGATATGTGAGATAATCACAAAGAACAAGTACTTAGTACTTTGCTAATTTAAAA
The DNA here is from genome assembly GCA_963574415.1 of Tarsius wallacei. Taxonomy (NCBI): domain Eukaryota; kingdom Metazoa; phylum Chordata; class Mammalia; order Primates; family Tarsiidae; genus Tarsius; species Tarsius wallacei. Next base: position 12,719 of record CAUYQG010182262.1, read on the forward strand.
ATTAAATCTACATTAGAAGATGGTACAAATTGTTTCCCTTTTCATGAGTGTATTAAGAACTTTGCCACTAGAGGTCTCTTAATACCATAGTTTAGTTAATTTAAATGTGTAATAATAACAATTTTGAAGATATTGGTAATACTGTCTTCCCAATTAATATATCAGCAGAATATTTAGAAAAGCCTGTTAAATGTAGCACATTATGAGAAATTTTTTAAAAAGTGGGAAGCCTCCTCAGAAATATTTCAGTAATCTAAGGAGTATGCATGTTGGTATGTGGATATTTGAATTTTTTAAAATTCAAGTTAAAAATAGTTTTTGTCTTTAAGATACTCTAAGCAAACAGATACTGGACTTAGCATAAATATTTTATATATGTAATATTTATATAATGTTATTTGTCAAATAGTTTCTATGTACCTGCTATGGGGAATTCAACACAATCTTGTTTTTAATCAGCTAAAAATCTTGTGGAGGAGAAGAGTTACTATACATTCTAATAAATGCAATGATAGAGATTATGCATAGGGGTTAAGAGATCAAAATGAATCCAAAATAAAAATAAGTGAATAGATTGGAAGTCTTCTCTGATGAGGTACATTTGCGCTGAATCTTTTGATGTAAACATGGAGGAGTTTAGAGAGGAAGGAAAGGAAATTATTCTGATCAGAAGTAAAGGTAGAGAGACATAAAATAGCCTTTGTGATTTGGGGACAGTTTGTTATCATTGTGTATAAATTAAAAGTCAACAAGACTATCCCATGTAAAAAAAAACCCTAGCATCAGAACTTCTAACATTCAACAATTTTCAACTTTCCACAAATTTAAGTTGTCAATGCATTTCCATGGTTATATCCTGGATCTTGTTCATATTTCTTTACTTACTCAACAAATGTTGATTGAATGCCTACCACATGGAGTGTTCTGGCCCTCAGGGAAGAGTGGTGAAAGGACAAATAAGATCCTTCTCTTATACTCTACATACAATTTAGAAGAAATCAACAATAAATTTTTTAAAAATAGAAAATACCTGATAGTAATCATTGCCACACACAGAATTAAGCAGGATTAAACTGGTAGTATCTTTAGAATGAGTGGTTAGGGAGGGCATGTCTGATGAGGTATTTTTTAAGGTGGGACCCAATTGACAAGAGATCGCTATAAAATTATTAAGGTAAAAATACTCTACTCTTCAGGCACAGTTTCTGCAAAGGTTATAAGATAGAAATGAGGAAGATGGCTAGTAGAGTGATGTATGAGGATGGTAAGGAAGAAAGTGGTATTTGATGAAGTTGGAGAGGGGGGCAGAAACCGGATAAAGTGAGGTTTCGCAGGCCAGGGTGAGAACTTAGGCTTTTATTGTAAATGCAGTGGGAAGCCATTAGAGGGCTATGAGCAGGAGAGGGACAGGATCTGGTGTACAACCTTGAAAGGTCATTCTGGCTACTATGTAGAAAATGAATTGTGAGGGGCCAGAGTAAGAGCACAATATCTACTTAAATAGTACTCATAAGGCATAAGAGGTCATGGTGGTTTGGATGAAGGTTGTAGTAAGAGTCATGGAAAGATAGATATGTTTGGGACATGTTTTGGAGGTAAAATAAACAAATCTTCCTGAGTTTTTATTCAAGAAACTAGGCTAACGGTGGTACAATATACTGAGATGAATAAGAATGGGGTGGCCCAGTTGAGAATGGCTATGAAGTAAGAGTTTTGTTTGGGTCGTGGTAAGTTTGGAACACACAAAAGGAAATGTCAAGTGGGTAGATGTGAATCTGGAGTTCAGAGGCAAATCAGACTCAGGGATTATGTACATGTTCATGTGCGAGTTGTATTCTGAACTTCTGGAGTCAAGCAGTGCACAATGTGTGTGGCCTCAAGAGCATCACTAGCTTATATATGGAATCATTGGTCTACAGATGGCATTTAAAGCTACAAGGATGCATGAGAATTCAGCAGACTCAGGATAATTATTCTTAACTTTTATCCAAATTAAGCAAGTAATGCTATAATTTCATCTTCAATTCCTTATCGAGAGTCAGTTCCAATTTATTTTGAAGTTATAGTAAAATTTAAATTATCTCTTGATAAAAAATGAATTTCATATCAATGAACTTCTTCTGTGTAGATATTCTGTTGATGGACAATAAAATTCAAGACATTTTATCAAAATTTTAAAATGTTCAGTGCTCACATTTTGCAGATATTATCAAGACCATCTACTTCATTAAAAATTTTTGGCATTAGTTTCCTATATTCTATTCAGATATTTCATAATTATTGTGACTTTCAATTGGCTTAGTTATGTTTTTACATTTAAATTCATCTGGAATTTATTTTAGTGTAAAGTGGGAAAAATGAATCTAAATTTATTTTACTGCAAGTCTTAGCCAGCTGTCTCCAACACCGTATAAAACTAGGTTTTTTCTATTGATCTGAAATGTCATATGCTAAATTTTCAAGTGGATCTGAAGATCTATTTTTGGAATCTTTTTTCTGTTTTCACTGATCTACCTATTTGTGATCCAGATTATGTTTTTATATCAAATTCAAATTGCACACATACTAGGAATTTCTTTATGATGTCTTTATAATTTCTGTGCATTTATCAAGTTGCAGTGAAAATGCTTTGCTAGTGTTCCATGAAGTTCTTCATTTTATGATCCAGTTCATGTATGTCTTGAGCAAAGGTGTCACTGAAAGTTTATACTTTAACTACCTTCTCTTTTTCATATTCTGTCAACATTTCCAGATGGACATCTTTTAGAAAATGTTATTTACTATAGATCTGTTATAAATATGTAAATCTAGTACAATTCAAATGAAAGTTTCAGTTAGTAATTTTTAAGACTTGACAATATGCTATCAAAATTTATCTAAAAGAAAAAATACATGCAACACAGCCAATTCTATAAAAGAATTTTGATGAAAGAAGACTTTTGTTGCCAGATATAAAATGTGCAGAAAATATGAAGAAAGAAGTATTTTTTTGGCTTCATTGCCAACAAACACAAAGAACTTTATAATGTATTAAACTATGAAGGATTATATTGTCAACAAACGAGGTTTGAAGTTTAAGTTTTGTGCAGGAGCATGTTCTGATGGCACAATTGCGATGACAGGAAAACAATCTATAATAGTTATCAAGATCAAGGAACTTGCACTAGCATGTAAATTGAAACAATTGCTTCCTTCATTGAGAAGTCTAATTTCAAAAAGAGTCAACTGAGTTAAAGAATAATACAAATTTTTTAAAAATGGAATTATATATAAAGACAATGTGTTAAATGCAAGATTATTATCTTTATTATGTCATAATATAGAAGTTGATGCATTCCTGCTGTTGCCTGCTGAATTATTGTGTTTATCAAGGGGAAAGTTCTGTTGAGAAAGTCTGAATTCCTAGTGTTCCTGAAAGATAAGAAACCAGTTTGGTCTAAACACTTTGAAGAGTTTTCAACTTTTTGAAATGTGAATTAGCTTAATGTGCTTATTGGTCTGATATCTTTGTTATTTTTTAATCATAATGATCATAATGCCCCCTGTAAAAAAGAAATGCAACTTGTGTTTTTTTTTTCTTTTGCAACTTGTGTTTTAAACACCAAATATCAAACACCAAACAAATGTTCCACAGGCCCCTTCAGTTTAACATTCCACAATCAAATTAATTACTTTTTCTTCAAATTGTTTTTCCTCCTGCTTTTCTTTTGTTATTATTACCACTCTTGGTGGTATTAAACTCTCCACAATCTGGCCTCCGCCTCTCTCCAGCCTCAGATCTTTACACCCTCCTAGCATGTTTCACTCCTATCATGCTGGACCACTTGGAGTACTTTGAACCCTGTTTTGCTTCATGCCTTTCAATCACACTTGGAATTCCCTCCAACCATTTATGAGGAAGACTCAATTATTTTTCAAAATTTAGTTCCACATTTGCCATATTTAGGTAGGTTGACTGTCTTCGCCCACCAATTTTCCCACAAAATTGACTATTCTTCCTTGCACTTCTATGGTGGATCCCTTGCTTTATAATCCAGCACCCACAAAAATATACCCATTTATTTACCTGCTTTCCTAGTAGACTGGAAACTTCTTAAGTCAGGGGCCTTGTCTTTCTCATTTTTAAAAAATTCCCATTGTCTAGCAATGCCTCTACAATTTAACAGCTCTGTAAACATTCTTTGAATGAGTGAGTAAATAATCGAGAAGTTTCAGAGACACAATGGAAAGGGTTTGCAGAGAAGGGCAGTGTTAAAACTGGTCAACAAGAACAAAGGACAATATGGTCATCAGCGTTAAGGGAAACGATTGTTTACTAAAGGAGACATGCCTGTGTGTGGTGGTTAAGGATGAGAGTCATGGTGGGATTAATAGCTGTAAGTTTCTGACTAGAATTCTGGTATAAAGTTATTCTACTGCTACAGAAGTACAGGAAGTAGCTAGGTCAAACGAAATTTTCTGCCTATCATCCAGTTTCCACATAGCAGCACACACACAAACCAAATTTTTATAATTATAACACTGCATTTATCTAGTGCCTTACAGTATAAAAAGTTATTTTACATTTTTTACATTCTTTTACATCTTTTACATTTTTCCATTTTTTATTTGACCCTTAGAACAGTTATCTCCCTAAGCTTTAGCAGTCTTATCTTTTACAATTGTTACTAAATATGTTATATGTGCAGTACACAATTAAGTGCCAAGTATGTTATTGGTAGATCAGGAATTTGAGCTCAATAGTTAAATGACACCCCTTTATGATTTTTTTTTTCACTACACTAAAGTACAATGAAATGATATCTTGACAGCATCTTTAATTTCCTTGAGAGATTTACCCAAAAGCAGGCTTTGGAAATATGCTATCAGAGAGCTAATTACCAAATTTAAGCAAAGTCTACTCCTTGACTAAAACCAAAATGCAAGTATAAATAATATTTTTTATAGCTTGCATTGCTTCTTTAATCTCTATATTTCACATCAAGCGTTTTCAGCAGAAATCTGATCAGGCCAGCTCCTGCCCTTGTAAAGTTCTGTGGAAATGTGCTCTTATTTTAATTGCTTTTTAAAATAGTGCTTTCATCGGGGTGAGATGGCTCACACCTGTAATCCCAGCACTTTGGGAGGTTGAGGTGATAGAATCTCTTGAGGTCAGGAGTTCGAGACCAACGTAGTGGAACCTATCTCTACAAAAAAATTTAAAAATTAGCGTGGCATGGTGATATGTGTCTGTAATCCCAGCTACTTGGGGGATTGGGGCAGGAGAATCACTTGAGCCCAGGAGTTTAAGGCTGCAGTGAGCTAGGATTGTGCCACTGCACTCCATCCTGGGTGACAGAGCAAGACCCTGCCTCTAAAATATAATAAATAGGCTGGACATGGTTGCTCACACCTGTAATTCCAGCACTTTGGAGGCTGAAGAGAGAGGATTGCTTGAGCTATCTAAAAAATAAAAATAAAAAAATTAGCTGGGTGTGGTGGCATGCACCTGTAGCCCCACTTACTCATGCAGCTGAAGCTGGAGTATCACTTGAGGCCCAGGATGGGGAGGTCGCAGGGAGCCATGGTGATTGTGCCATTGCACTCCAGCCTGGACGACTGAGTGAGAACTTGACTCAAAAACAAAAACGCAAAAACAAATAAATACAATATTCCTTCTGAGTCCAGTTTTATGCTAGAGCAAGTGTCAGTCTGGGGCCCTAGAATTAAGGTAGCAGGAATCTGAAGTGAGAACCAGAACAGAAAGAAAATGACTCTGGGCTTACATAGACCTCTACAATCACACCCGTCTGTCCTTATGTTTTTTTGTAGAATTCTGCTGCAGAAGACTCTGAAGCCATAAAATGTGATCAGGAGATGAGATTATTAAGTCAAACAATTTCAGCAGGTATTCTAAATTACATTTTTAGAATCTGACTTTATTGAGGTTTTTCTCTTACAAAAGAAATACTGGTTCATTGGGGGAAAAAAATCAGACATTTCAGAAATATATTTAAAGTGAAAATCCGTCATAGACCTTTTTCTGAGATAACCAGGTGTTGACAGATTTCTTTCATTTACTCTCTTTTGATTTTTAATAAAACCATGGAATCCTATCATACAAATGTTGTTCTTGAAAGTTACCCTTTTTTCCCACCTACCGATATGCTACAAACATAGAACACAATATGCCACATAAATGAGTAAATTCAACATTTTTCTCAGTAAGAACACATTGATAACCTCACTTTTTTTAGTAGCTGAATAATTCCATTCAATAATGTAATGTTACTTAAATCTCTATGATAGACAGTAAGGTTATTTCTCAGTTTTTATTATTACAAACAATGTTGTAATGAATTTCACAGGCACACACACACACAACTGAAAATTTCTCAACAGTTTGAGTATTTACAAGTATTTGTATTCAATTGGGTCCTGGCAAATTGCAATTGGATATAGTTTAGAAATGTCCATGTGATAGTGATGTCTAATTTGTCAGTCTTTTTGAGATTTAAATACATCTTTTCCATTAACTTTATGCTTCTTTCTCAATAACTTCTAAAGAGTCTATTTTCCATATATTTCTTAGCATATGTTTCATAACAGGCCTTCTGTCTACTTCACTTTTTCTAACACACTTTTATTTCAGTGGTAACTGAAGCTTATATCTTTATAATTGCCCCATAGCCTCCACTGGTTAATTTTCCTGCTAGAAATACAACACTATAGTTAGTTAATGAACTTCCGTCAATAATCCAAGCTTTTCTACATGGTGATTGCCAAATAAAATATATCATAACCATCTTCTTTCTTTTCAGGTAAATGAACTATTAACTAAATGCATTTACAAATTAAATATTGTAATTTAATGTACACAAGGAAAAGGGGGCAATTGCTTAATTGGAATTTTCTTTGGTTATTTCCATTAATTTTCAGTATCTGATCTCCATGGGTTGAATTCATTGCCACCCCAGTGTGCTTCCTTTTATGGGAAAGGAAAGTTGTAGTAATAGATACTAGCAGTCACTGAGTTTTTACTCTGTGTCAGGCACCAGTTCTAAACTCTTTATGTGTTCTAACTCACTCCTCCCCCAAATTCTATGAGATAGCTACAACTATTGTATCCCTTTTGTAGATGAAGAAACTGAGAGGTCAAGCTAAACAGGGTAAAACCTATAAGTGGTCTGACTTCCTTTCTTAACCACTACACTGTATCGAAAGAATTTGGTGAAGGATGGGAATTGTCCCTTTGTTATGGAACTTCAGATGTTCAGATTGTGCACTGGGAATTATGGAATCATAGAATTCCCATAGAATCTCTGAATGCCAGAGATGAACCAGTCCAATTCCTTTACTTTCAAGCCTCTGTTCCTATTTTTCTGAGCACTGGACCTATTTTTGTTTAAAAAACTGTTTGCTTTAATTTCATACATGAGCCAAAATTTATTTTTTCATCATTCAACTTTTTTCAGATTTTTAGTCCCATAATGTCCAATTTTAAGAAATGAATATAGCAATTATCAAATTTTGTGTTAAATCATTTTTAATTTTTTTATAAAATGTTTTTGTTTTTATTTGAATAACAGCACATGCTTATTGTATGCAAGTTCCTAAAATGTCAGTATATAAAATAAATATGGAGCCCTCCCTTGAACCCTATCATTTTCATGCCTATTCCTACCTCCAGGTTTAGACCTGAATACCTTTGAGTTAATCATTTTTTGAAACGTTTCAGTAGCTAGTTGAATAAAAACTCCCTTTACCAGTATTAGAATTTTTTTTCATTTCCTCCTAAGAAAAATATAAAAATGTTGTGATCTATTTAGAACTTGTGTTAATCTGATTAATTCTAGCACAGTTCTTGCTGGTAGAGAATGCTATTGAAAAGCCGGATTTCTTTGAAGACAATGAAGTGGATTTATGCCAGTTCACGACTCTGGGTGGAGTATACCACTTGGACATTTTGGAGCTCCCCCCGCAATGTAAACCAGTCAAGGGCTGGGTGATTTTGGAAGTAGGTGGAGTCTTGAATCAAATTTATAAGCAAAATAGTTGCTCACACTTTTGCTTTATTTTAAATTATCTAGCACCTAGTAAGCTTTAACCCTATCAAGCAAGCACAAAGGAAAACATGTCATTTTAAACTGTCTTAAATATATAGGTATTGACATGTTGAATCAGATACTTAGAAGGGGTCTAAAATGATATGAATTTTAAAACTAGAATTCACACATGTTAATTGTAAACCTATGGCACTATATTTTGATAATGACAGTTTTATAGTCTAGAGCAGAGGTTGACAAAGTTTTTCTGTACAAGGCTAGATGGTAAATATTTTTAGCTTTGTGGGCCATACCAGCTCTGTTGCAACTACTCAGCTCTGCCATTGTAGTGCTAAAACTGATGTATGTAGATGAATGAGATGTTCCAGTTAAAAGTTATTTATAAAAACTGGTGTTGAGTGGCATTTCCCAGTGACTGTAGACTGTGGACTCTGGTCTACATCAGTGGTTGTCATTATGTGATCTCTTGAGCAGATGCATCAGCATCCTCTGGGTTGCTAGAAATGCAAAGTCATGTGCCCCACCTCAAACCTATTGAATCAGACACTCTGAAGGTGAGGTTCAACAATCTGTGTGTTGGCAAAACATACCCTAAAGTTTGAAAACCACTGCTCTGAATCCTTGATATACACAGTGTGGTCCCCAGTCAACAGCACTGATCTGGCAGCATTAGCATCAGCTGGGAACATATAAAAAATGCATGATTTGGGGCTCTTCAGAGCTACTGAATCTGCAGTTGAACAAGATCCCCAGGCGATTCACAAGCCCGTTAAGTTTGAGAAGCACTGATCCAGGCAACACCAATGCTGCCAGTATACTGACCATACTTTGAGTGGTAAGAATTTGGATGATAGCAGTTGTTAGATCTTCTTTCAAGGAGCATCTTACACCTGTTTAGTAGTAACATTTACACTAGTATTGACTTGGCTTATTTTTAACTTAACCTCATAGTGGTTAAGTTCCTTGCATCCCATGGAATACTACCATACTCAGTTATGTTGTAATAGCTCTTTCTCTTTGTTTGTCTGTCTCTCTCTCTGTTGTTTTCTTTTATTTTTTGAGTTGAAGTCTCACTCTGTCGTCCAGGCTGTAGGGCAGTGGCACGCTCCTGGCCACCACAGCCTCAACCTGTTGGGCTCCAGCAATCCTTCCGCCTCAGCCTTCCAAGTAGCTGGAACTACAGGCGAGTGCTACCACGCCCAGCTAATTTTTTGATTTATTGAAGAGATGAGGTCTCACCAAGTTGCCCAGGAGGGTCTCAAACCCGCGGCCTCAGGCAATTCACTCACCTCAGCCTCCCAAAGGCGCAGGATTACAGGCTGAGCCACCAAGCCCGGCTTGTCGTTTTCATAGTACAGCATATACACAGATTGCCAGGTACTTCTCACCCACAATCCCATCCACTAAGAACCTGGGTGCATTATTTTATTATTAGTTCTTTAATTGTTATTATATAATAATTATTTTATATATTATGCATCATTATATAGTTATTATTAATTATTATTAGTGAAGTATTTCTCAACTTTTTTCTCCTATTATTGTAGTAATTTTTTCCCCTAACAACTTCCCCCAATAAAATTTCATTAGCCGGGTGTGGTGGCTCAAGCCTGCAATCCCAGAACTTTGGGAGGTTGAGGCGAGAGGATTGCCTGAGCCCCAGGGGTTTGAGACCAGCCTGAGTAACTTGGCAAGACCTCGTACTACAATAAATCAAAAAATTATGCGGGTGTGGTAATGTATACCCGTAGCTCCAGCTACTTGAAAAGTTGAGGCAGAAGAATCGTCTGAGCCCAGTAGGTTGAGGCTGCAGTGGCCATGAGCGTGCCCTCCAGCCTGGGCTACAGAGTGAGACTCAAACTCCAAAAAAAAAAAAAAATTCAATGAATTCATTATCCATAGGAAGGTCCCAGCCTGAGCTGGGGTTTCAAGGATCCATCTAAAGTTCTGCTGTTTTTGACTTTTGGCAGAATGACCTGTCCCCACTTCGTGTTCCCATTTGACCCCAAAGAATCCACCTTCACCCCTATTTTTCTCTCTTGCAACAAAGAGGCTTTCCTTCTTTTTTTCAAGGCTTTTTTTAAAGAACCTCCCACCTCCTCTAGATTTTTTTTCATCCATTTTTTTCCCTAATTGCTAACATTTTAAATCCTCCCTGCTTCCCTAGATCCTTCTGTGCTGCATTCAGATAATGTACAAATCTCCCTTAACCCAGAAAAATCTGAGATCTGTTTAATTCACTTTCATCCTTTCATTTCTATACTTCTAAAAAGATTGTCTATGTTTCTGTCTGTCTTCATCTACACACCCTTAGCAAAAAGCTTGTAATTTGGGGTCCTATAGATCTGTTTTTGAGTTCTGGTGCCACCTTGAAGTCATTTTGTAATCTTTGGCAAATTACTTGATTTCTGTAAGTCCTAGTCATCGTCTCTGTTAAGTGCGTGCCTTTAGAATTGCTTGGAGGGATAGAATGTTGAATACCCTCCAGCCTACAGCTTGGTCCATAGGAAGTTCCATAATTATAATTATGGATGGTTTTCTCCCCCATACATTTATCTTTTTAAATTTTGCTATGACATTTTGTCAGTCGATCTATAGATAAATGGGACTAAACTGCAGTGCTTATTAAAAATAACTATTCAGTTTATTTAGTACTATTTACATTTTTAACTGTTACCAGTCAACTTCTAACTTGATGTTGTTTTTGTTCATTTCTTAAAAGATACTCAAAGAAGGATTACAGAAATACACATATCCTCCAGAAATTACAGAAGACTTTGAAACAGAAAACGCTTTCCCACCTATAGAGGTCATGCTTGAGGTTCATAAAAATGTAATCTTTTTTGAGGATCCTATGGTTGTAAGGTGGGATGCTGAAGGTACAGCAATACCTCAACCAGCTTTTATATTATGTATAAAAAAGGGATAATAATACAAATCCTTAAATTGAAGCAGAAAATGGAGTATGTACACTGAATTTCTTGTCTTACATATTGCCAATTCCAAGGTCTTTGTTTGCTCTTGATGGAAATGAATAGGGGTGGGTGCTTAAAAAGTTGTTGAATTTTATAATTGTTATTTCCCAAAGTGTCTATATCTGCCATAGTCTATGAGCAATTACTTTATGGTTATATCATTTTTTTTTTAAAGGAAAGAAAATATTAAGACAGTTTAGCAAATCAAAAACAAATACACAAAGGAACAACCTACTTTCTCATGAATAACTACATAATTCAGTTTTGAGTGACTAACACTGATTATTTGAATGTTAATCATTTATAAATTGCAAACAAGTATTGGGCTGGGAGATGCACAAATGGGAAACCTGAGAAAGAGGAAAACTAGCCACTGTGTGCCTTTGTTATAGTTTTAAATTCTCTAGCCATGGAACATTATTGCTTATTCAAAATATTAAATAAATAGTAATAAAACTAGAAATACCAATAGAAATATAACCTGATGACTTGCTGATCATTAACAAATATCTCCTTTGGGGTAGGATTGTGGAATTGTGAAAGGTCTTGGTCTTGTGAATTGATGTATGCAGTTTTATGTTTTGTTTTTAAGGTTGTTTTATATCCATTAATGTGAAGAGATGTACATACATGGTTATAGAGTAAGAAAAGATAAGATCACTCAAGCATAGAGCCCTTACATGATCTACTTATTTAGTTATGGAGAATTTAGGAACTTCTACCAAGATGAAAAAATATTTCGTAGTTTAAACTTTTTAATGAATGCCCTAGTTCTCCACGATTTTGCTTGTGTAGACACAGCCACAAGATATTATTTATATTCTGAAAACAGTTTATGTATTAGAAACAGTAAATTCTAATAATATTATATCATACCTGTCATGGCATGCCTGGAAAATAAAATAATAAATAAATAACATAATAAATTATTAAATACATCAAAATGAACAATTATGTATTTTCTTCTTTCATATTGTTTTAAAGGTGTCACTTGACTTTCATGACAATATTCCTAAATATTTATTACATTAAGAATCATTCACACTGAATTCTAATTAGACAAGGTAAATAATCCCACGCAGTTCAGAAAATATAACTTGTGCAAAATTTGACTGTATAACTGAAGTAGTTAGACAGCAGTAATCTACAATTCTAGTAATTTTTAAACCACAGGGAAACTTTTTGTCAAGAAACACTAGAAATTTGGGAAATTATTTATAGGCAATAATTTTACCTTTATAAATTAAAATAATTTTGTTGCCGGGCTCGGTGGCTCAGCCTGTAATCCTGCGCTTTGGGAGGCCTAGGTGAGTGAATTGCCTGAGCCCGCGGGTTCGAGACCCGCCTGGGGAACTTGGCGAGACCTCATCTCTACAATAAATCAAAAAATTATCCGGGCGTGGTAGCGTGCGCCTGTAGTTCCAGCTATTCGAAAGGCTGAGGCGGAAGGATCGCCGGAGCCTAGCAGGTTGAGGCTGTGGTGGCTGGGAGCAGCCACTACACTCCAGTCTGGGCTACTGAGTGAGACTCCAACTCAAAAAAAAAAAAAAAAAAAAAATTATTGTTAATATAGAAAAAAGAATTAAAAATAACTTAGTGTATCAACATAATTGTACTTATTATATGGAATTTAAGAGTCAAAACTAGTCAATGGAAACTTCCATGTGAGAGGATGAAAGAGAACTGAGTGAAAATGAAGAGAGCATCTGGGAAAAAAGTGGTCCTATAAAGATGCTAAACAATAAAAAATATAGAGATAAATGAAACATAGATTCTTCCTCTGGAAATTTCAAAGTTGTAGGAGAGGCAGACAGAAAAACATCCTATAATACAGTGTAGTAGAGTGCTAGCATAGATGTAAAGCAATGGTTTACGCGGCAATCTCAGCACTTTGGGAGGCCAGGTGGGAGGGGAGGGTATGAGGCCAGGAGTTCGAGACCATCCTGGAAACATAGAAAGACCCCATTCCTATAAATTTTTTTTTTAATTAGCTGGGCGTGGTGGTATGTACCTGTAGACCTAGCTACTCAGGAAGCTAAGACAAGAGGATCACTAGAACAGTAGTTGCAGGCTGCAGTGAGCTATGATTGCACCACTACAATCCAGCCTTGATGACAGAACAACACCCCTTCTCTAAAAAAAAAAAAAAACAAACAAAATAGTGCTTTAGAGCATGACAGTGAACAGGTCGACCTGGAGAATCAAGGAAGATTTCTTATAGAAGATTGAACAAGGCCTTAAAAGTCAAAGAGACCATTTGCATGTAGGTCTTTGTGTGGACATGTGTTTTCAGTTCTTCTGGGTATATACCTAAGAGTGAAATTGCTGGGTTGAATGGTACATTTGTATTTAACTTTTTAAGAAACTGCCAAACTGTTTTTCAAAGTAGTTGTAGCATTTTACATGCTTGCCAGCAGTGTGTGAGGTTTCCTGTGGGTCCACATACTTGATACCATTTGCTACTGTCCGTCTTTTTGAGTATACCCATTCTAGTAGGTGTGAAGTGGTATCTCATTGTGGATTTAATTTGTGATTCCCTAATGACTGATAATGTTGGACATCTTTTTATGTACTTATTAGCCTTTTATATATCTTCCTTGGTGAAATATTTATCCACACTGTTTACCCACTTTTAAATTGAGTTGTGTTTTATCACTGAGTTTTAAAAGACACAGAAGACAACCTATTATGTGAATGCATTTGTGTGAAAGGTTCAGAAAAAACACATCTTTAGAGACAGGAAGTACATTACTGGTTGTCTGGGGCTAGAAGTGGGAAAGAGAATTAACTCTAAATGGACATAAGGGATCTTATTGAGGGGATAAAAATGTCCTAAAGCTGGATGGTAGTGATGGTTACACAATTGGATAAATTTACTAGAAACAATTTAATTGTATGCTTAAACTAGGTGAATTCTAAAGTTGTTTTAAAACAAAGATGAAGAGTGTCTCTTTAAAAGGTTAGGGAAGAGTGCTCTAGGAACAGTGAATGACATGTGCAAAGGCCCAGAGGTAAATGGTATTTTTTTTTTCTTTTGAATTGGAGTCTCACTCTGTCGCCCAGACTGGAGTGCAGTGGCACGCTCCCAGCCACCGCAGCCTCGACCTGCTGGGCTCAGGCTATCCTTCCGCCTCAGCCTTCCAAGTAACTGGAACTATAGGCGCGCCTACCACGCCTGGCTAGTTTTTGATTAATTGTAGAGATGAGGTCTCACCAAGTTGCCTGGGCAGGTATTGAACTCGCGGGCTCAGGCAATCCTCTCGCCTCGGCCTCCCAAAGTGCTGGGATTACAGGCTGAGTCACCAAGCCGGCAGGTATTTTCATGGCAGGAAAAAAGTAGGGCTGAAAACAGGTGTGAGAAGTCAAGGGATGGAGCCAGTAAACAGCTTCATGCTGAAGGTCTCACATACCACGGTGAGGAGTTTGGGCTTGATCCTGTAAGTAGAGGAAATTTCCCAGCAAAATTGACTGTTGAGATTCTATTTGAAATGTTGAAGATCAATTTATACAAATAGCAAATATTTGGGTGGTTTTATCCCTCTTATTTTTTATAGGAAAAAATGAAACTGGTGTCATTTTATTTATCATAAAGGGAAACATTGGAGAACTGATGGCATCAGTAATGTATTTTACAAACCTGAAGAAAGACTTATAACATTCAGCCTGGAAACCTTTGGCCCTGTTACCTTGATTCAAGATACTCATATTAACATGCCCTATCAGTCATGGGAGTTAAGACCACTTGATATAAATAAAGTACTTTTGACTGTGACGACAGTATTTGCCGAGATTCAAATACAAATTAAGGTGAGTTACTGTTATAGCAAGTCATATCAGAGGTAAACCTCTTTGATGAGTATAATAGAGTGTATCAAAGCAGTCACCGCTGAAATGTCTTTTATAACTACATTTAAAATGTACCTTGAGCAATGATTTCTAAATGAAATATTAATTGAACAATTAAATAGGCAATAATGTAAATAGTGAGGCTCACACTTGTACCCTAAAGTTACTAGGGATAGATCCACTAATGAACTGACAGGCCTGGTTGCAGTATGAATCCCAGAGAGTTCTTGATCCACCCTAAAGAGGTCCCCAATCATTATCATCGAGCCACTTGAAATCCCCTTTGAGGCTGGTCTTTCTCTGAATTGTCCATCAGTTGGAAATTACATTGCCTGAAATTTATAGAGGCAAAAGTAGATTAATGGTTGTCTGGGGCTGAGGGTGGAATGGGGATGACCTGTAAATGAGCAAAAGGGATCTTATTGGGAGGAATGAAAACAGCGATAGTTGTACCACTCGATAAAGTTTCTAAAAGTCACTGGGGTTGCACATTTGAGATGGATGAATTTATGATATTTATATCTTAACAAAGTTGTTTTTTTAAAAAAAGAGGGAGCTTGGAGTTCCTTATGAATGTAGCAGAAAGACTAGAATATTATTAAACTTTGCTTTTCAAGCTAAATGAAATGGGAGATGGCGAGCTCAGGATCATCAATGCTACAAGAAAGAACCCTTAAAATGTTTCTGGTCTCCTGTCACAGTTCATAGAAAAACTGAAGCCCAAAGAGGTTAGGTTAAGTGACCTTTCTGAAACTGTGTGAGATTATGGTACTGGGGCTTCCTCTTAGGCTTTCCCCGCACATCCCAGCAACCCTGAAGAGCCCTGTGTAAAGACTCTTCCTCTAGTCTCGTGGAAAGATACAAACACCTTCACAATGTTCACGTGTTCATATGAAGATTGAAACACCAAGGATTTGCTCAGTGTTTTCAGGTTAGATGTTAAAGGTGTATCTGTGCTAACGCAGTAGCTATTGAGCTCTTGAAATGTGACTAGTCCAAATTAATGTGTTACATCTGCAAAATACATATCGGATTTTAATACTTGATATGGAAAAAGAATGTAAACTGTCTCATTAATGATTTTCAAACTGATTACATATTGAAATATTTTAAATATATTAGGTTAGGTAAAATATATTAACATTTGAAAAAGAAGATGAGATAAGTGAACTCTGTGCACCTTCAAATTGTCATGTTGCCTAACTTCAAAATTGGATAATTTTGCATCATTGTGTTAGAATTTACATGTGTAAAAAATTATGAATGATCCTTATAAATACAACCATGATTGTTATTAATAGTATTTTAATTCAATAGAAATATATGCCTGTTCTTAGGTCATAACTGATAAAATAGGAGACTTGAGGGCTCCTTCAGTAACTTCCCTTGATTGTTCAGATAAAGTCCAAAAGGGGTTTGTAAACCGCTGAAGGTCACATGGGGACTTGGTGGTGGAGCTTTCTGATCAGGCCCAAATCATACTTGCCCTGCATTCTTTTTAATATAGACTGATGGATGATTTAAAAAGTAGTATAGAGAATCTAGAAGCTGGACCTGGAATGATACTGAAGTAATGATTTCTTTAATTTATATAAAAGTTTCTTTTTTTAAATTTTAATCTAGGAAAACCTTTGCATGCTATCTTCAATCAAAATAAAAAACAAGGATCATTTCTCTATTTTGAAAGGAAAATGGATGTCTCCTATCCCTTTCATCATTGCTTTAAAAGAAGCTGGATTGAATATTTTTCCTAGTGGACACTCTCATTTTTATGTTGTTATAAACAACAAGGCAAGAATAAATCTTTCCAAATTTAATGTAGTGGACATTTAGAATGTTAAATTTTATATAATTTTGTATATATACACCATGAGCTTTATATACTTATACAGGATTATAGTTAAAAAGATAGGAAATAATAAGTGAAAAGACCAGATAATAAGTGGCAATCCAGGGCGCTCTCAAGTTTAATAATTTTCCCCAAGAAAGCAAGCCTGTAGAATGATCTTCATAGTACAAAGGTAGTCTAAGCGATTCTCATTTCATATATTTTCTTTTTCTATGACTGAATATGTTCAAATTTTGTAAAAGAGTAAATAACTCTGCACTTTACTATTTTGGTAATTTAGTCAAAATTAAACATAATTTACAAAACCCACTTCCTCTGGTTTCTGGGCAGAGCCACCATGTCTGTCTACTACTTAATGTTACTCGTCAGTCTTGTTAAATAAGATCCTTCCAGTTTAAACTGTGAACTCCTTGAAGAAAGGAGCTGTTCCCTAATCAATTTTGATTCTTTTAGCATGTAGCACATTCTTAGAATACAATAGATGTTTAGTAAACATTTGTGGTATATGAATGAAGACACAAAGTAGTTTTTCATCATGAAAAGTGTTTGCAGGCAGGAAAGTTCTATACTCAAGAACATGTTTATAAATGTACTGGAAAATAACAAACAATATAAGTAGATAGTCATATAACATTTGGAAATAATCATATAACTAAGGGTGTGTACATATATGCATTGGGGAGAAAAACCCCTCGGTTTTAGTAACTCAAATTGCCTGTTACTCTACAATGTTGAATGTAGTGTCCTGTTCATGTTTTCAGAATATTATATTCAAGAAATCTTTTTCTTTTTTCTGAACACCTATATGCTAGGCACTCTTTTAGATGATTTAATAGATCATCAGTGAATAAAACAAATTTCCCTGCCCTTGTGGAGTTTACATTATAGTAGAAGAGGAAAAAAATGATCTAGTATGCTAAAAAAGTGAAACGTGCTATTAAAAAAAAAAAGGTCGATCAGGAGCAGTGGGGATTGAGGCAGTATACAATATTAAACAGAGTGTTGGGGAGGGAGACTTGATGGGGAGGAAGGTTTGAGCAAACTTGAAGATGGTGAATTTAGTTGAGTGAATATCTGGGGAAGCACCTTCCAGGTAGAGAGGACAGGTGGAGCAAGAGCGCTGAGGACGTGGCCTGGTGTGTTTGAGAACAGGAGGACATGAGAATAGACTGAAGGTGGCCAAGCATGGAGGGAGACTTATTGAGAAGCTCTAAGATCAATTCTATTTGTTTTCATATTGACAGTTTCCTTTGGTAGAAATGAAAGCTTATCGACAGATGGCCCTACTAAGTTCTGCTTTTGCATTTGGTTGGAGTAAGTGGAACCTAGCATGTAATTCTACACATGTTGTATTTAAGGTACGTAGTATTCCTCCAAAAGAAGACAGAGTACTTAAAAACTAAACAATTGTAGACCATGGCTTCCCCTCTTAGAGAGGTAAAATAAGTTAACATTCAAAATGGAATTGTGCTGGCTGGGTACAGTGGCTCATGCCTATAATCCCAGTACTTTGAGAGGCCGGGATGAGAGGATTACCTGAGCCCACAGGTTTGAGACCACCTTGGGCAACTTAGTGAGCCCTCAACTCTATAATAAATCAAAAAATTAGCTGGGCGTGGTGGTATGTGCCTGTAGTTCCAGCTACTTGGAAGGCTAAGGGGGAAGGATCACCTGAACCCAGCAGACTAAGGCTATGATGACGATGAGTGTGCCACTGCACTCCAGCCTGGGCAAGAGAGTGAGACTCCAACTCAAAACAAACAAACAAACAATAACAACAAAAATGGAGCTGTAAAATTTCAATTTTCAAAAACGTAAATCCAAAACATATAAAGGTTATGCCTTTGCTGTCCACTATGGTATAAAATGCTCTTGACTTAAGGCCAGAGTCCTTGTATCACTTTACATCAGTTCAACAACAAATGAAAGCCTTTGGCATGACTATATCTGTGATTCAAACTTTCCGAGAGAGTTAAGCCTTCCATTAACTCTCTGACACATTTACTACCTTTATTGTCTCATTAAAAAAAAAATGTATGTTATCAAATTCTAAAAGCTGACTGGTAAATGTTTAAGCATAAATTAGCTATATATTTATTTTTGTTTATTTTATGTCCCCCACTCAAATATAAGCTCCTTGAGGGCAGGGTTTTGTTGTTGCTGTTGTTTATATATATAAAATAATTTGTGTAAATGTGTGTTTTGTTTCACCATTATATCCCCAGCACCTAGAACAGTGCCTGGCATATGATAGGTACTCAGTAAACATCTGTTGTATGAATTAATACATGTGGATAAGCTCCATAATCACCAATTTAGAAACAGCTTCCTGGTTTGAAGAAATCCAATCATGGGGCATTTGAATGTCTCTTTTAACTTTAGCAATTTGGGAAATTGAGGTGAGCCCTTTAAATAATACCGTACCAACAAGAAGAGGAACAATTAACAGATTGTTTTAATTTCCTTTTTTTTTTTTAGGTGAGGGAACACCTTACTGAAGAAAGTACTGAGAAACCTAACTGGGCCCTTTTAATGTTTAGTGGTGACAGAGCACAAAGACTCAAGATCAGTGAAGACAGTGAGACATTTTCTGAAGCACTTAAAGAAGAAACTGAGTTTCATTCTACTTTATATCACATGGTTAATGATTTTGCTTCTAAAGAAGCAATGGAGAAAGTCAGGAGTTCCCACTGTCAGTTTGTTGACTGTGTGTGTCAAATGCTACTGTCTACTAGACTATTCAGCTACTCGTAATCTCCACTTACAAAGTTTATTCAGTATGAAGGATCATTTTGAAATAAAATCAGGTATTTCTTCAATAAAGTGTAATGAGTGAATGGATATGTTTCAAATAGGCTATTAAAATTATTTAATCAGCATTTTCTACTCAAATTTTATTGTAAACAAGGTGTTTTTTTTCCTTGAATACTCGGTCTATTGAGAATTTCAACTTTCACTGTTTGAAGATTTAAATGATTCTTTATTTCAATAAAATTTAATAAAACAATATATAACATTTCTTCCTAAAAAAGCTCATTAAAAGATAGACAGACTTCTTTCCCATGTTATTTTGGTCAGGGAGATAAACACAGAAAAGAAGAAATGTAAAATACCTCACAGTCATCCTGAGAACCTCTGACTTCATGCTATGCTTTCCCAACCAAAAGCTTCTAATTTACGAAATTCAGATACTGAAACTTTAACATTTAGAAATCAAGATACATATATTAGGAGGGGCTACTATCACACTGGTGGTGGCCCATTGTGTCGGAGTCTGGTAAATGGCCACAAGATGTGTTCTAGAGACATCCAGGAGTCCCCTTCCTGTGTGGGAGCAGCATCCACGGACTTTTGGAAAAATGGACCCGTGAGGAAGCTCATCAAGGCTGCAAACAGTACAATGAATGCAACAGAAAGCAAAAGTGCCTTATTTGCCTTTCTGATGGAAGTCTTGAGATTTGTTGCCCAGGAAGCTATTGTGGCATAACTAGAAGGAAAGCACAAACAGAATTTGGTAATCATTAATCTGGAAACACTCCTTTTGCTAACAATACCAATTGAGTCATTGATCTACCCTGCATACCACCAATGCTGTCTTTTAATCTACATATTATGATTTATCATTTTGGTTTTTGACACAGTCTGTCCCCCACCCCTTATAATTATTCAAATTAAAGAAATGAATGCTATTTTAAGAATCTGAAAATTGTGTGATTTAGGTATCATTTAACTCCTAACAAGTACAAATATTTATCTCATTTTCTCAATAAGTCTCCTACAGAAAATAAAAAAATTTTTTTTTTAATTTTTTTAAATGATAGAGATGAGGTCTCACTATGTTGACCAGGCTCGTCTTGAACTCCTGGGCTCAAGTGATCCTCCCTCCCTGGTCTCCTAAAGTGCTGAAATACAGGGATGAGCCACCATGCCTGGCCAAAAACATATTATTTACTTGGTAGAGAAGGATATATATGTGTTCACTTATGTCTCTGTACTGTAGTTCCCCTTTTTTTCATGGTATATGTTCCAAGACCTCCAGTGGATGCTTAAAGCTGAGAATAGTACTAACTCTATACACTATGTTTTTTTCCTGCACATACACACATATGATTTAATGTATAAGTTAGGCACAGTAAAAGATTAACAACAACAATAATAAAACAGAATAATTATAACAATATACTATAATAAAAGGTATGTAAATGTGGTCTCCATCCACTCCCTCACAAAATAACTTATTGTACTACGCTCACCTATTTGGGGATTGCTAAAGTAAAACCAAGGATAAAGAGGGACTAAAATTTAAACTCTATTTCTTTTAGAAACACCAATAAAACATATTACAGCACCATTTAAGTTTTTGAAAATAATTAACCCGTGCTGGACACTGTACTAAGCATTTTACATCTGCTAATTCATTTATTCATGACAACACGATGGCATAGGTACTAATATCATCTTTATTTTATAGATAAAGAAATTGTTGCTCAAACATGGAGAAACTTGCCCAGGTCACAGAGCTAGTTAGAGAGCTGGAATTCAGACCTAGGCAGTCTTGTACCAGAGTCAGGTTACTATACATACTCTCCTGCCTCCTTTGTAACGTAAGTTTAAGGATAACTCTGTAGATCATTAGTTGTTCTTCTTAACTATAACAATTTGGCATGTCTTTTAGCAGTTTAAAAGTAATGCCTGCCTAACCCTTTCCCACTCCACTCAAATGGTGGCAGTTAGCAAGCAGACAACTTACATCGAAGAGGTATACCACTCTGATGGGTTATTTTTCTTTTCAGACAGACTTGGTTTCCTTGTGCCTTCCACTATTTCTTCTCCAGGTGGTTCTGAGTCATCTTTAGTTCTGTAAATAAATTTTGTTTTTAAATATTTGGAGTTAAGGATAATATGCTGTAATTATTCATAAAATATTGCAAATTTTTACTGTAACTCAAGAGGCTCACAAATGTTTGTTCTGTTTTAGGAAGATTTGATAAATATCGAATTCTAAAAGTCAAATCACCAAATTTATAATTTAAAACTTTTAGAGGAATTTAATTTTAAAAAATAACTTTATTTAGAAAAAAGATGTTTGTGAAGAGGTTGGGATACTGGTCAAACATACAGAAGGGGGAATTTACAAAGAATGTATAAAAGTCAATCTTACCACTCATAATTAACCAATGTTATTATTGTGATTTCTACCTCTGTGTGAATATATATAAATATTTAACCACACTTTAAAAAACAGATGTGAATATCTTATTTCTTCTTCTCTTATACATTTGTAATTCAACATATAGGAAAAATCTTTTCTTATTAAATATTCTCCTACTACAAATTTTTAAATATCCTGTATTAGCAGTTAACTTTACTCTTTTCTCTGTAGGATTTTTGATCAATGCTAACTTGGAATAACGTCAAAGCTCATTTATTTTCTTTCTCTAAAATTCTTAATAATTTGTAAAGTGTTTATGAAAATATTCTCGGTTAAGCTAGTTAAAATGAAAACCTAGTTAAAATAAGCTAGTATTCAATGTACACGGGAATAGCTGTATTTTAAACCAAATTATATTATTTGAAAAGGGTTTCCTCCACCTGAACAAAACATAATTGTTTCATTATCATATTCACTAATAAATTCCTGGTTGAATTTGAATTTTGAAATCCCAAGCTTTTAACGTCCTCACAATTGCTAAAGAGAAATGTATCTCAAGATTCTTTTTGTTTCCCTCAAACATTTATAGGGAATATATATGGTAGACTGAAGTTTAGCTTTTAAAGAAAACAAGGCCTAAAAGCCAGAATAAATTACATTCTTATAAGATTCTCAAGGACTTGGTCTTTTGCTTGCCAAGACTTTTCAGTAGAAATCATACTAACAAAAAGCGAAAAGTAGAAGATAATCTTTTGAAGGGAACTCTTGAATTTTTTTTCCATCAAGCTCAAAAAAGATCCATTATGTTAACTCTAAATCTGAAAAGACTTTGCATGGGCTCCCAAGGTTTAAAACAGTTTTTTAAAAAAATGTAAAAAAAATTTTAAAAGGACTATTTCAGTGTTGGCAGTGTGCCTTGCTCATCTTTATATTCCTTAGAATTGGGCATAGCGTCTACCACATGTTAGGCACTCAGGGAAAATGTATAAACTGAACATGAAATCATTTCATTAAGATCTCGCAAGTTAACAGATGAGAAGACTGAAACCCAGTAAGGTTAGGCAATTTGTCCAATGTCACCCAAGGACTAAGAGGCAGCGTTTCTTCATGTCCGTCCTGTTTACCCTTTACCTTACACTATAGAAGTATATTTGTTAAACTTGCTATATATACAGTTAGTGATAAAGATTTTGTTTCCTCTACTTTTCATTTACATAATGAAAGATAGATGTATATAATGCTTATATGCTATATAATGCATATATGTTATGTATGTATCTTATGTCTTTAAAAATCTAAGCAGAGGAACTTTTTTTTACATCAGTGGCTCTGTATTGACCCTTCCCCTGATGGTCAGTCACTTAGACAGAAAAAATTTACCTCCACAGATATGGCAAATTCCAAGGTATTTTTAAACTTAAGACCTCAAACCTTGCCATTCCAAGAGCTACAAGAGTGAATGTATTCACAAATAACATTTATATTGTGCTCTGCAGTTGATGGAAGTTCTTTCACAATGAGTTCTCTCTTTGATGATGCAGCACTGAGCTCATCTGCATGGAATGAAATTGTTTCCCATCATTTATGCCCCAGTTCATGTCAGGTCAATAAACACACCAAACTTCACCTACTTTAGTTCACATTTTTCTTCTTCAGCATCTACCCAGGAATAGGTGCTAATAAATCGCTGTAATGAGGGACGGTCACTCTGCTTTGAGCCCAAAATACGCCTAAATAAAGATGATTATAGTCACTTATTAAATCAAATACATCTGTAGCTATTATCAGTTTATATCCTACTGCTTAAATCAATACAAAAAGAATATGTTCTAATTAATTTTTTTCTTGGCACATTCACAGACCACATACTTCATAAAAAAAAACTCTATGATCATATACCAATTTATATAATTATTCTGCTTATACTCTGTACAAACCAAATGCTATCATATCATTTATTTTAAACACTCATTTACTTTAGTCCAGTTGTAAAACAGTAAGATTCCCAAAGGGCAACCATAAAATTACACTTACCAACTGCTTGACCTCCTACTGAATCGGTCATTATTTTCCATCCCAGCCACCTTTAGAAGTTCAGATATTAAAGAAATGATGAAATATGAATTTAGTAAAGTGATTTTAAATTTTTGTCATATGAAAATGAATTTACCTTTGACTAAGAATGTTTAGCGATTTTCTTACCATTCCTGCATTTCCTATATTTCTGGGTAAGGAAGCAATGGTCACTCTTCGAAGAGAAGATGGCTACCGAATGGAGCAAAATTACATTTAGAAAATCCTCAATATTTTACCACTGTATGCAACACTGATGAATATCCTTGCACATACACACCCATGCACTTGACCACTGCTGAGTTAAACAGTGGATTTACTTTAAAGGATCTTGTTATGGCCATACTGCCTTCTGTCAATATTTTATCAATCTATAATCCTCCTTCCCCAACATTGGGCTATTATAATTTATGCCAATCAAACAAGAAATAAATTTCTTGTATGAGTTTGCATTTATTTGACTTCTAGTAACATTAAACATTTTTTATGTTAAATAAACATGCATATATCTGCTCTGAGAACCACCTGTTTATGACCTTTGCCCACATTGATTTTGTTTATATCTCTGACAGAAAAACATTTTTGAGCCAAGGTCTCACTCTGTTGCCCAAGCTAGAGTGCAGTGGCAGGATCACAGCTCACTGCAGCCTCAACCTCCTGGGCTCAAGCAATCTTCCCACCTCAACCTCACAAAGTGCTGGGATTATAGGAGTGAGCCGCCACTCCCTGCAAAAATTTTTTTTTATTGTTAATTCAGTCAAATCTATTATTTGCTTTCTCTTTTTTGCCATTATTGAAAGATTTCCCTCAACTCAAAAGGAGATGCACCTATATTCACAGCTTTTTTTTTTTTTTTTTATGAATTAATCTTTTCCATTTAAAACATTTAAGAAATATAGGGCAACCTCTTCTGGTACCCTGCCACTGTGGGAGTTTTTCTGTCCTCTCAATAAATCCTGCTTTCTAAAAAAAAAAAGAATTGGCATGATGTTTTAATTAATGAGTTTATATATCAGCCTTGAATTTACACAGAAAGGTGTTGTGTGGAATTATGTGGTTTTTAAAGTTTAAATAAACACAACTTCAGGATATAAATAAACTAATTTAAAGGGGTTCTACTTGAATCTTTTTCTTAAACCATCATCTCTAATTTAATTTCATAGGTTAGTTGATCATCAAGAATATAAACCTGCAGCCCCAGAAACTCAGTTTCTAATTATGGTACTAACACTACATGATCATAACTAATCATTTAACTACTGTGCTTCTCTCTTTCCTTGTCTTTAAAAAAGGGGATTTGTATAAAATGATTTTTAAGTCACTTATTCAAGAGTTCTGTATATCTATGATTTCCAAACTATGGTAAAATCTGCCAGGTGGTCTTCAATATCCCATTCTCTTCCTCTCATTTAGTAATAGGCTCCTTGATTTTAGCTCGACAGATAGCTTCTAGAAGAGAAACTGTATTTTCCAGTCTCATTTGCTACAAGAATCGCCCAGACTGGAGTGCAGTGGCCGCTTCCGGCCACCGCAGCCTCGACCTGCTGGGCTCTGGCGATCCTTCTGCCTCAGCCTTCCAAGTAGCCGGAATTACAGGCGCGCGCTACCACGCCCGGCTGATTTTTTTGATTTATTGTAGAGATGAGGTTTCGCCTGCCCAGGCAGGTCTCGAACCCACGGGCTCAGGCAATCCACTCATCTCAGCCTCCCAAGGTGTGGGATTACAGGCTGAGCCACAGAACCCGGCTAAATTGAACTTCTAAAAGTGTCTTTCCAGGAACAGGGAATGCCTCTCTTTGCTTTTTTCTTTTTCTTGGAATGTGACTTTATATAATGATGAGGACTTGGTGCTGGATCTGAAGTGGCCATCTTCAACCTTGAGGGGGAAGCCAAGGG